>PQFF01000597.1:9852-41449 GCA_003547095.1 Diversispora epigaea | reverse complement strand
CTATCAGAACTTTGATTGTGTTTTATCTTTTATAATTGTTTAATTTCTTTACTATTATTTTATCATCCATTGGATAAAATATGATTTTATTGAATCAACTTTCAAAAAATTTTGATCAAGTGTACACATAACGATGAAAATAAATTAAAATAAAAGAAAAAAAGCCATTAGATGATCTGCTTGATTATCATATATTAGGGTTTGAATAAGAAACTGCGTGCTGCTTGTCATACAATAATCGAATAAATTAATATTGTCTATTGTTTCCTGTTTTGTCATCCTTTCTTTGTCTTCTTTTTTTTGTTTAATTTATAAAATTTACAAGAAAAATGTCTTTAAATTTTTTTGATAAGTTATCGCAAAATTTTATTGAACTTCTTAATGATGGAGATGATTATAATGTAATCATTGAAGTCGAAAATAAGGAAAAATCGTTTACGGCACATTCCAACGTATTGAAATTTCGATCGTCTTATTTCCGAAGAGAATTAGAAAATATTCAGCCAAATGAAAATAATATTAAAATAATTATCAAGTCAAGCATTTCTGCTCAAATTTTTAATGTTATTCTTCAGTAAGTTATCATTGAATTAAAATAAATACTATTGCCTATATCAAATGCCGAAATTTTATTTTATTTATTATTATTTATTATTTCGTTTGTTATTTATTATTTATTGTTTTTTTTAGATATATCTATGGAGGAACTGTTGGTTTAGAAAATTGTGAAACTAGATTTATTTATGATTTAATGTTAGCTGCTGATGAATTTGAACTCAAGGAATTAACCAACAAATTAGAAACTCTTCTTATTGAAACTAAAGGCTCTTGGTTGAAAACACATTTTTCTTTTATTTATCATTTTATTTTTAGTAGAAATGACTTTAAAAAATTAAAAAATTTCTGTAATGATATTGTTGTAAAATATCCAAACCTTATCTTTGATGCTGATGATTTTACTTCTCTCGAAGAATCTGCACTGGTCTCTCTTCTCAAGCGAAATGATTTGCAAATAGAAGAAGTTAAGATTTGGGATTATGTCATCAAGTGGGGAATTGCTCAAACTTCTACTCTTCCTACTAACCTTGATGATTGGACCAAAGAAAATTTCCTAACACTAAAAACTACTCTACAACAATTTCTACCTCATATTCGCTATTTTCATCTTTCAGGTATTGAAGTCTTAGACAAAATTAAACCATATAAAAGGATTCTCGATAAACAACTTTGGAATGATATCGATCAGCATTTAATAGCTCCTGAACGACCAGTAAAATCAACTATTTTGCCACCAAGATCAGTTTTGGTTACAGAATTACCTACTCGTTCAGAAAAATCATTTTCGACTATCATTTCTGAAGAACATGCAGCAGAAATTTCTACATGGATTGACCGTAGGGAAACTGCATATAATTTAACAAATATTCCATATAAATTTGAATTAATCTTACGTGGAATTCGAGATGGATTTGCACCACAAACATTTTGGAATATGTGCCATGGTCACGCTTGTACTGTTGTTTTAGTAAAAGTTAAGGGAACAGATGAAATTATTGGAGGTTATAATCCCTTAGCATGGGATAACAGTAATATTGATGATGAATGGATGGAAACAAAAGATAGTTTCATTTTCTCATTAAAAAATGGTGATATTCCTAATTCAATTCTTAGCAGAGTAATAAACCCCCAATATGCAATTCTTAATAATTCTAAAAATGATCAAATAAAGGAGGGTCCATATTTTGGTGATTTTCGGATGTTTAGTGAGAAATCTGATTTCACTTTAGATGATGGTTGTTTCTGTAGAAATTATGGCGATGATTATGAAAAACCTATAAGATCGTCATCATCATCAGAACACTTTTCAATCATCAATTACGAAGTATTTAAGATTGTTGGGAAAACTATTTAAAATTATATATTATGTGTGTTTATCATTAAACTTAGCTTTATATTTATCAATTTATCTTCTTTAATAAAGTATTAAATTGGATTTTTTTATATCTACTCTAATTTAAATTACATCAAGATTTATTTTACTATTTATTGAATTATTGATAATTAGTCTTAAAATTATATAGGATTACAATAAATAATATGTGTCTAAAATATATTATTTAAATTTTAATTTATATCTAAAAAAAGAGGTAAAGAACGAATGAAATTAATCGAATTCGAGAAAATATAAAAGAAAACTTCCTGTTGAAGATTTGAAAATGGTAACCATGAAGCTCTCAGCAAAAAAAAATGACATATAACAACTTGAACATCTCTACAAAAAGAAACCCTATTAAAAGCATCCCTTCGATGAAGTTTTAATGATGACAAGAAAGAAATTTATAGGCAAATTTTTAATTCATGAATACTATCAGAACTTTGATTGTATTTTACCTTTTATAATTGTTTAATATCTTTACTATTATTTTATCATCCTTTGGATAAAATATAATTTTACTGAATCAACTTTCAAAATATTTTGATCAAGTGTACACATAGCAAAGAAAAAACAACAAAGTGAATAAAAGAATAAAAAATACGTATCTGAATAAAAGTGTTAACGAATGATATACACTGGAAAATTGCTGAAAATTAAAATAAAAGAAAAAGCTGTCATACAATAATCGCATAAATTAATGTTTTCTATTGTTCCCTTCCCAACAAAAGATTGGTAATATTCAAAAAAACCCAAATACGCAATTTATAATGTACCTAAAAATATTCAAAATTGATATGGCCTATTTTTTTGTGATTTTGGATGAATGGTAATAAATCTAATTTCACTTCAGATGATCTCTTTGTGTTGGAACACTTTTCAATCACCAATGAGGAAGTTTTTAAGATTTTTCGGAAAATTATTTAAAGTTTTGTACTTAGGAAAATAATATAATAAATTAAATTTTATTTTTTTATTATCAAATGTGTAATAATAATTTGTACCAGTTTTTATTATTTAATACTTATCAATTTTGTTAATTTTTTATGTCTTCTATTTTAATTAAATTTTTAAGTTGAATTTTTATATCTGCTCTAATTTCATCAGGAAATTATTTTATTCATAGTATTCAATTCATGTAAACCGCATGTAAACTGCATGTAAACCACATATAAACTATGTATAATATGCATATATATTGCGTGTAATATATTATATGAATACTATGAATAAAATAATTTCCTGATGTTAATTATCAATTTTATAACAAGAACAAGAAAAAATATTGAAAAAATACGATCAAAAATGATTCATCTCTCACAGAAAATGAAAAGAATTTTTTATTTAACGAAGTACAATAAAATATGTGATGAATTAAGAATTGGGAATAATTCTATAGAAAACAACAATGCAACAATCGTCATGTATGAACATACATTTATTTATTTCTGCTTTTTTAATGTTAATTTTGATTGACAACAAAAATACTTTAACTCATGTTGAAATTTGTCACAACCATTTATGTTATTTACATAAGTACTATATTTTCAGGATAATTCTATGTTATTCATTTAAATTGCGAGGCCTCGATTTAATTAAATGTCAAAGTATTATTTCACTCCAAATAAAATTGTTCTTTCTTTTTTTTTCTCTTGACATAGGAATGTAGAAAAATTTGTTAGAATTTATATCGTCGGATTTTTGTATAAATTGTGTCGAATATTGCGTCACTGGAATAGTATCAACATAAACAATTGACAAATTAGCTACAATCTTCAGATAAAAAAAACTGCCTCCAATGACTTCTCCCACGCATCCTTGGAGAAGGTCCTCAAGTGATATTGAACTTATGCAACTCAACCAATTGATGACTCATATTAATGAAGGTATAGAAACTTTTCATTTTATTACTTCCCACTTTTATTAAAAACAAGAATAAAACCAAAATAAATTTGATATTTTGAATATAATATTCTTTAAATACTTTTGACAATTAAGAAAAATAAAGTAACTTAAAAATCATCATTAATAGATCAATGATAACATTTTGACAAGATATTCGTTGATTGGTAACTTGGTCACTATTATCAATAATAATTGCAACAATTGTTTTGATAAATTTTTTTTTTCTACACTTGATTACATTTCGAATACGTAGCAACAGATAAATGACAGCAAGTGAACGAGTTTCGGATTACGTGAAATATTTTAATTTTTCATAGATCGTGTCAAATGAATCCACAAGGATGAATAAACTTTTATTTATTGATTTTTTTCTTTACGGTTTGATTTGTATTTCTCTAACAAAGAAAATTAAAAATACAAAATAAAAAAAAATACATGATTTTTTTTCTAAAAGAGCTCATTTTATAATAAATAAATAAAAATAATTATTTTTGGCACATCATCAAGTGGCAATTAAAACTCATCTTTTTTTTCGTTGCTTTTAGGTTAATGCATTCCATTAATAAATTTAAATTTATACGGCATAAACAATTTAATTAACAAATATGAGTCTCTTGAAAACTTTGAATTTACTAGTAATAAAAAAAAATGGATTATTCTTGTATAATTTAAAGTGATTTTTTTTTTTTTTGAATTTGCAGAATTTTGATTTTTGATTTTTTTTTTTTAATTTCAAAAATAAAACAAAAACGAATTTTAAAATATGTTTGAATACAGAAACAAGCAAATGCTTTCTTTAAATGCGTTTGTATCATTTGGTCTTTTTTTTTATATCCTATTCTCTCGAAAGTAATATTTATTGTATCCTTTGGATTCTTGAGAATAATATATTCGAGATATCTTATGAGTCATTTTATTTTACATAATTATTTATTTCAATTTTCAACATTTTGAAGATGANAATCCACAAGGATGAATAAACTTTTATTTATTGATTTTTTTCTTTACGGTTTGATTTGTATTTCTCTAACAAAGAAAATTAAAAATACAAAATAAAAAAAAATACATGATTTTTTTTCTAAAAGAGCTCATTTTATAATAAATAAATAAAAATAATTATTTTTGGCACATCATCAAGTGGCAATTAAAACTCATCTTTTTTTTCGTTGCTTTTAGGTTAATGCATTCCATTAATAAATTTAAATTTATACGGCATAAACAATTTAATTAACAAATATGAGTCTCTTGAAAACTTTGAATTTACTAGTAATAAAAAAAAATGGATTATTCTTGTATAATTTAAAGTGATTTTTTTTTTTTTTGAATTTGCAGAATTTTGATTTTTGATTTTTTTTTTTTAATTTCAAAAATAAAACAAAAACGAATTTTAAAATATGTTTGAATACAGAAACAAGCAAATGCTTTCTTTAAATGCGTTTGTATCATTTGGTCTTTTTTTTTATATCCTATTCTCTCGAAAGTAATATTTATTGTATCCTTTGGATTCTTGAGAATAATATATTCGAGATATCTTATGAGTCATTTTATTTTACATAATTATTTATTTCAATTTTCAACATTTTGAAGATGAATTTATTTTTTTGATAATTTTTCGATTCTTTAAAATTAAAATTAAATTAATAGAAGCTATTCTTTAGATTTATTAACTGAATTAAATTCAATTCTTTAAGATAATATTTTGCTTTAGACAAAAATAATTAATAAAATTATTCTAAAATTTTCATATTATAAATATTATAGTGAATATTATTATAATATTGATAGTAATCCAAAAAAATTAGATAATTATTTAAATAAAAGCGTTTACGATTACAGCTACAGTGGTAATCTCGCTTCAGATTAAAAAATTAATGACGATAATAGTTAGGGTTCCGCAAAAATATTTGAAACCTAGGATCATACTGTTACCAGATCTTAAGTTTTCAATCCACTGATCGGATCAAATCCAAAAAAAAGGAGGAGAAAGGACGATAAAGATTTATTTTTAACTCCAAATATTCATAATTATTTGAATATTTTTTAAATTTTTGAATATTTTTTATTGGATTCAAATATTTTTATGGATTCAGATTTTAAAAGTTAGATCCGTATCTGTATATGAAAAATCCGAATTCGGATTAAGAATTAAAATATCAGATCTGATCCGACTTTGCTGAATAGTTTTAGTATCAATTATTATTTTTATTCAATAAATAATATTAAAGAATAAATTTAATATCGAAACGATATTGTGAAATATCCATTTGCATAATATTTTATTTTATTACATTCAATCTTACTTTATATGTTACTATTATTATCTCAGATACATTAAGATTTTTTGTTTTAAATATTATTTTAATATTAAAATAATATTAAAGTTAGTTATCATTCAATTCGTTAATATCATATCACGTAAAAATCAGATGAATTATTACAAGTCATAATTTATAATGATGATACAGTCTTATAGATTATTTTATTCGGCTAATATTTTGCTAAATTTATATTTGTGTTTGCTAAGCTACAAATCAAAAGTTACCACATGAAATTAAACATAAAAAAAACATGTCTTTTTATTTTTAATGAATCAAACAAACCGATGGACTATTCTTTTTCACTTCAAATAATCACATCAAATTAAATCGAGATTGAGCTAATAAAGTATATTGCTGAAATTAAAAGAAGTTGAAATATTGAAGCTGGTGCACATGAATAAGTAAATTCTTTGTACATTAAAATTATTAAATTTTAATGCAAAATTTATTTTAATTCAATTTAAAATTAAACTTTATAATTTAATTTACAATTTAACTAAATAAATTTAACTTTATGTGATATAAGAACAACATGATATAGTTTTTTTATAAGCTAGTCATGTGATTAATATGAAATATTTGTTGGTTGTTTTATAACAAATCAACTAATTCACAATATAGTTTGTGCAAACCATATCTTTTCCATTGATCAAAATAATAATAAATTGTAACTCTCACCAGCATCAGGAAGTTTTTTTAACCGTAATATTGCGTAAGATTACGATACCCACGTAAATTTACGTAATTTTTTTCGTAATTATACGGAGCGTAATATTTTACGCAATATTTTTCGCAAAATTTTACGTAAAATATTACGATCCGTAAATTTACGTAATATTTTCGCAAAATATTGTGTAAATTTACGATCCGTATAAATTTACGTAATATTTTTCGCAAAATTTTACGAAAAATTTACGATCCGTACAATATTTTTCGCAAAATTTTACGAAAAATATTACGTAAATTTATACGGATCGTAAATTTACGCAATATTTACGGATCGTAATATTTTACGTAAAATTTTGCGAAAAATATTGCGTAAAATATTACGCTCCGTATAATTACGAAAAAAATTACGTAAATTTACGTGGGTATCGTAATCTTACGCAATATTACGGTTAAAAAAACTTCCTGATGAGAGATGGATGTGGATGCAATAATAAATGCTATTGTTAATCTTTCTTTTCTAAATTTCGGCACCATCTTGAAAGTAATCCAATGCGACAAAGTCGTAGATACCTATTCGTTGTGTTGGGCGTACAATAAATCCCTCTACATAACAGTACAGGTTTTGGTAGAACATTCATTTTTTCTGTCATAGAATATCCAAAATTCACAAACATTAAAGACAAGTTCCTCTCCTTTAACATGGATTAAAGTTAAATAAAATAAAAAGATATATTGATAAATAATTCTATTAATTTATAAAAAGTATAAATTAACAAAAAAATAATAATAACAAATTTATTATAGAATTAAATTTAAAAAATATTCAATTTGACGATTCACCTAAAAGTTTTTATTTAGAATTTTCCACATTTGGATTTATCGTCAAGTTATTTTTTTTGATTGAGGACAATTTAAAATTATTCAAGATGAGATAATCAATGGAAGTTAATTATTATTGCAACTTACAATAAAAACATAGAATTATAAGTATGCATACTAAATAGCTAATACTTAACATATATATTTACAATTTTTTTCAGTAATAGTAATTTATAATTTAGTGTAAATATCTATTAATTAAAGGTATGATATTATGAATTTGCAAAAATAATTTTCATTTTCCATTTTGTAATAAATCTAAGAACGAAAAACAGGACAGGAAAGAAAATAGCTCGATAATATTATTTATATCTTTTAGCTAAAATAAAATTTATTATAATAAACAATATGCAAAATTGATCTGAAAAATTCTAAATATTTTAATTTCGTTAATATAATTCTGTGATAAGAAACTATTTATTAAATGACTTTATGTTATATGCGATACTCACAAAAATTCTGCAAATAAATTAATATTCATCACAATTAGATCAGGCATTAGGGATAAGCAATTTTTTTAAAAAAAGTAGCAAGCTCGAAAAACAAGTTTATAAATGTTTGATTATAAAAATTATACTTTATAAATAATATCAAAAATGTTCCTGCTAACATTGTTAACGAAATACTTAATAGTATAATCTTTTGACAAACGGAAATATTGAAATTCGAATAAACAGCTTGCAAAGTATTTAGGTATAATTTCTTTCTAGGTTAGGAAAGCTAGTAAAAATGATTATATAGCTTTTCTATAACATGAACGAATATTAAT
The DNA here is from genome assembly GCA_003547095.1 of Diversispora epigaea. Taxonomy (NCBI): domain Eukaryota; kingdom Fungi; phylum Glomeromycota; class Glomeromycetes; order Diversisporales; family Diversisporaceae; genus Diversispora; species Diversispora epigaea. The sequence goes on along the minus strand of PQFF01000597.1, from coordinate 32,976 downwards.
TACTCATAGTGTTCTGATGCTATTGAATTGTATAAAATAAATAAAAACAGCCTCATTAAAGTTTTTTTTATTATGATTTTTAAGATTTGAAAAAGATTGTTTTAATTCATGCTAGCCTTAAAAAAGAAGAGATTCATTCATTGTATCAAAGAATGATGATTGCATTCATGAAACCCTTAAAAAGAAGAAATTCATTCAGATAACGAAATAAATAAAATAGCACTAACTAGAAAAGGCTTATGAACAAATTAATGGCTTATTGGTAATAAAAGATAAAGATACCTGACAATAATTAAAGAAATGGCTTGTTTGAATTGAAAGTTTTTAAAATTCATTAATGATTAATTAAAATAATAGAATGAATAAGATCATTTTTTAAATCTTATCTTAACTATAAAGTTTCTAAAAGATTATAAACCCTATCCCTCACATATCTGTTGAGCGAACAAAAAAATAATTCAAGATGAATTCAAAACTTGTAGTCTTTTTGTGTGCTTTATTCACTATTGTCTGCGTCGCTGAAGCAATTACTCATTTTCCAGTATCAGCGTGAAGCTGAAGCTCATCATTTCCCGGGAGGCTCAAACGTGATGCTGATTGAAAAAAAAAAAATACCTTTGACATTTGAAATAAGAAGGTCTGTTAAAAAATACTTATCAGTTATTTCAGATTCGAGGTTCTGCAACCAATATGTGTAAATTTTTGTAATTATATAAATATGACTTGCTAGTTCGATAAAGAAAAATTTCAGTGAATGTTATTGTATTTTGTTACCATAATTTTGTTACTATTATTTTGTATTTACTATTTTAAGTGATTCTTTTCTATACATATATATATATTTATATTTAAAAATAAATGAAATTAAATTATTTTTTATGATTGGTCTTAAAATTTTTTTTAAGAATCATATTCACTTATTTCTTCATTATATTACTTTTTATTCAATCTCTTTATTTTTAGAAAAGCAACTCGAATCAGAAATTATGCCTTGCTAAATAAACTAGTTACTTTGTTGAACTAAATTATAAGGATTCAGTATCACATATCTGTGTAAATTTACATGTCATCGTTACTCTATTATTCTCCCACTCTTTATATTTTTATTATTATTATCATTTTCACACTTACTCTTTAATGAATCCGATACGTTAAATTAATGGTTATAAATTGTTTTAAGAAAGAAAAATTGAGAAAACTAAATTAATAGAGAAATTCGTAAATTCGTAAATTTTGAATCCAGATAAGAATATATATAACTGTGACCTTATGTCAAGAGCCCATGAATTACTTAAAGAAATAGATATAAAATATTTACCAAGATACTGTACTCAAGGTACTTTCATCATTCCTTGCAATAAAATAATTGGATGTGAAATCATATTTATTTTCGAATAATACAATCAAGGAAGATTGATGTCTGGTATTTTGAGTTTTGAAGTCGGAGCTAAACAAAAAAGTATAAAATTAAAATTATTAAACAATAAAAGATATCAAAAGATTAACAGTTATTATTAGAAATATTTTAGAATCAAATATATTAAATAATTTAAAGACCGAAAAAGCTTTTTAGAATAAGTTTTTTTTAAAAAAAATAGAATCATTTCATCAACAAGCTTTTATATATCCCAAATAGATAACTTATCTGAAAGAAGGTTTGTCCTATATAAAATCATCACGATAAAATAAACAAATGGAATAATAAATAAATAAGATTCGGAAGACATTAAATTATAAAATAAAAAGATTTATTGAGTAAAATATATTAATTATTTTTGACGAAAATCGCTCCTTTTCGGGAAAAAAAGGAAATTGTCCTTGCGTTTTTTTCAAAAACAAGATTTTCTCCGTTCTGTCAGAAACTTTGAAAGTGGCGATGTGGATCGGATTCCTTTTTTCGAATTCAATCATTTTCAAATGATGGATGTTAATATCGGAATAAAATAAATGCGATACGGAAATCAATAAATCAATAAAAAAAATTTAGAAATAATAATCCTGGCACATTCAGCATATAATTCTCGTAGACGAAATACTTCTTGTGAAAGTAATCCATATAATAAAATTAATAAAACTTGCCATTTTCTTTTAACATAATTTGTTTGTATTAGATTTGAATAATTTTTAAATGCTCATATAGAAAAATGTTTGAATGTTCATATATTTTGAAAATGCTTAAATACTCATATGTTTATTTGAACGGTCAAAAAAAATAAATAAAAAGAATTGTGAATTTTTTAAAAAAGAAAAGAAATATATTATATAAAAAATGTCAAATTAATAATAATAATTAGTATAGTTATTAGAGAATAATAATTAATTAATTAATTTAACATACCAACATGTCCAAGTAAAGTTTACTTTTATGCGTAAAATAAGAAAAGAATATATATGTATAATATAATAAAATTTTAAGGTCAATGTAATAACCCGATCAATGTTTTAATCAATTAACTTTTAGTATTTTTTTACGAAGCATTGCATTTTCAAATTTATTAATTAAATAAAATTACTGTTAATTAAAAAATAAATAAAATTTGTTCATAAATTGTAATATTTATTCATTATATTAAGCAAAAATAAAATGTTTTTACATAATATTATTTATCTAGATGTCCCAGTTATCTGATAATATATCCATTTTGAAATTTAATAATTTATATTTTGTAAAATGATAATTTTTACTATTTTTGTTACAAAGCATTTTCAAATTTATTGATCAAATAAAAATAATTGTAATATTTATTCATCATATCAATCATAAATAAAATGTTTTTACATAATATTATTTATGTAGATGTCCCAGTTATCTAATAATATATCTATTTTGAAATTTAATTAATAATAATAATTCATATTTTGCAAAATGATAATTTTTAGTATTTTTGTTACGAAGCATTTTTAAATTTATTGATCAAATAAAAATAATTGTAATATTTATTCATCATTTCAATCATAAATAAAATGTTTTACATAATATTATCTATCTAGATGTCCTGGTTGTCTAATAATCTATCTATTTTGAAATTTAATGAATAATAATAATTTATATTTTGTAAAATGAATAAAATTTTAAGGACAATGCAATAAACCGATCATTGTTTTAATCAATTAATTTTTAGTATTTTTATTACAAGCCTTTTCAAATTTATTGGTTAAATAAAAATAATCGCTAAAAAATGAATAAAATTTGTTCATAAATTATAATATTTTTTCATAACATATTAATCATAAAATAAAATGTCTTATTTAATATTATTTATCTAGATGTTCCGGTTATTTATTGTACATCCATTTTTATAATTATTTTTATCACTGAGCATTTTTCAAAATAATAAAAATCGAAATTAAATTGTTTTGAATTAATTAAAATAAATAGTCTGATATAATCAATAATTGAATGTAATTTTAAGAAAATACAATAAGTAATTATTGTTTAATTACTAAGCATATTTCAAATTCACTATTTAAAAAAAAATTAACAATAAAAACCATATATTCATTTTCAATCATGAAATTAATTAACTTTTAGGATCATGGACCCTTTTACCCCAAAAAAATTTCCCAAACGAAAATAAAAAAAAATAATTATTTTTTATCTCTGTGTTTTTTTTTTGAAAAATAAATTCATTTTTTTGATAATAAAAAATAAATAAAAGATATTTTCTTATTTTTCATAAACACAAAGATCATTTCCTTTTTTTCCCGAAAAGGAGTGATTTTCATTAAAAAATCCCAGAAACTTTAAGTTAAAATCATTTATTGAATTGTTTATTATAATATTTTTTACTTTTTCTTGCATTATTGGTTATTAGTCTGAAAATTATATGGGATTACGATATCTAAAATCTATTATTTAACTTAAAGGTAAAGAATGAAATTAATCAAATTCGGGAAAATAAAAAAGAAGTCTTCCTGTTGAAGAATCGAAAATGGTAACTATGAAATTCTCAAGATGGAATTAAAATTACATACACAACTTGAACAAAAAAATATTCAAAAAGAGAACCGCATTATAAACATTCCTTCGATAAAGTTTTAATAATGACAAGTAAGAAATTTATAGGCAAATTTTTCAATTCATGAATACTATCAGAACTTTGATTGTATTTTATCTTTTATAATTGTTTAATTTCTTTACTATTATTTTATAATCCCTTGGATAAAATACAATTTTATTGAATCAACTTTCAAAAAATTTTGATCAAGTGTACACATAACGATGAAAAAGTAAATGAAAAAAAATTAAAATAAAAGAAAAAGCTATTAGATGATCTGCTTGATTATCATAGTATAGATTTTACCCTATTGTTATTCCTTTTTCGGTGAAGTCACGGCACAAAATACCTTCACCCAATTGGTGAGTATTGAAGTTCAATCACTTGCCATCAATACTCTTTTTTGGGAAGATTTTCGTGACCCGAAATGGAAAAAAAAGGTCAAGAATTTATATACATGGTACATGGTACATGATAATGACCATTTAGAAGAATAACCTCTACCCACCTACCCAAAGAATAGCGGGTGTTTATATAATTTCTGAAATTTTTAAAAATAGTAAAAAAAATTATTTTTTTTTACTATCGCTAATAGAAAATTAATTATTTTACTATTTTCTATAAGCGATAGTAAAAAAATAATTTTTTTTACTATTTAATAAATTTATTTTTATAAAAAAATTATTTTTTTTACTATCGCTTATAGTAAATAGTAAAATAATTAATTTTCTATTAGCGATAGTAAAAAAATAATTTTTTTATAAAAATAAATTTATTAAATAATAAAAAAAATTATTTTTTTTTACTATCGCTAATAGAAAATTAATTATTTTACTATTTTCTATAAGCGATAGTAAAAAAATAATTTTTTTTACTATTTAATAAATTTATTTATAATAAATAATAAATAGTTTGGAGATTTTTTAATGAAAATCGCTCCTTTTCGGGAAAATAGGAAATGATTTTCATGTTCTAGAAAAAAAAAGGAAATGATCGATCTTTGCATTTTTGAAAAATGAATTTCTAAAAGTTATGAGATGCACTTTGCGGATGATCAATTTATTCCTTTGACAATCACATTTATTTTTTAAAAAAAGCTTCGATCAATTATTTCGTTATTTAATTAATATTTTCGAAAAAATCATATTTATATATAAAAAAATAAAAAATAATAAAATAATAAAATATTTATAATATTTAGAATTCATCGATATCATTATCTAAACAAAAAAATAAATTAATATAATTAATCAGAAAATAAAAATTAAAAATAATAAATTAAAATAAATTAATATAATTAATCAGAAACAAAAAATAAATTAATTTAATTAATCAGAAAATAAAAATAGAAAATTAAATAAACAAAAAATAAATTAATATAATTAATTAGAAAATTAAAAAAATAAATAAAACGTAATATAATTGATACTTACTAGTATTTATATGAGAAAAAGATTTAGTTAATTCTTCAAGTTCTCTTTCGAAGTTTACTTCGTTCTTGGGTTTTGGAAGTTTTGAATAATTAAGAAGTCGACTGGTATAAATTGCTTGAGGATGTGTTTGATAATTAAGAGAGGTTGTAGTTGTTGTATTTGTTGTATTGGTTGATTCTTGATTTTCTGAAAATTCTTCAGTTTTTTTAATTTGAATTCCAATTTCTTTATCTTTATTTTTCCCGTAGAAATAATCTCGATAATCCAAATAGTATTTTGACAACTCATTCCATAATTCTTTAAAAGTGGGTCTATGTTTAACTCGAGCATCCCAACACCTCATAATCATTCTTGTAATTAATTTGGGAGTATGAAATGGAATTTTTGGTCGTAATCCATTGCATATTTTAATAGCCAAATCTTCATCATGTGGTATATCGGGATATGGAGGAAAGCCCGTAATTATTTCATAAGCAATAATTCCAAATGAATATACATCAGCAGCTTTTGTATATTCTTCATCACCACTTAATACCTCTGGAGCAATATATGGTAATACACCAACTATATTCTTTTTTTCGGGATTATTTGGATTTGCCCCTATTAGTTTACTTAATCCAAAATCTGAAATATACATAATACTTTTAAAATCGGATGATAAAATATTACCAGGATGGAAGTCTTGATGAACTATATCTAATTTATGAATATTCATCAAATTTAAAGATAAATCCTGTAGATTATCTAATTTTTGTAACCAATTAATATTATTAAAATTAATTTTTAAATATTCTCGAAGATTTCCATCCTTTGCATATTCTAAAACCATCATATATGAATGTGTTTCTGGATCTTGTGTAATTCCATAAAATCGAATTGAAAAGACAGAATCAGTGTATGTTTTCAAGTGAATTTTCATCTAATAATATAAACATTTTTTAATTTATATTTTAATTTATAGTTAAAACGTTATATAATAATTTGAAAATTAAATTTAAATATTAATTAAAATATTTACCTCATTTAAGACATCGTTGAAATTCACAAAATTATCAAACTTTTTTAATGCCACTTCTTCACTATATTTACGATCTCTTTTCCATTGTTGATTTTCAATATCCCATTCATTAATATATCCATCAATCCACCTAGCATAATGTATTGTTCCAAATCCACCTTTACCTATTTGCTTAATATCTTTAAATCTATCATAAGGTATCCATTCTATTACGTCCAAATCATGATTAGCATTTAGTTGAGCATTTTGAATGAATTTATCTATTTTGTCATTTCCACTGGTCCAATTATTAAAATCATTTTGGAAATGTTTCGAGTTACATGGTTTGCACCACTTGGAATATTTATTCCGTTCTTGATTACATTCTGGGCATATTTCATCAGATGACATTTTTGCTTATTGCATTTAATGCAGAATTTTATATTTTTTTTAAAAAAAATCTATCAATAAGTATCAGAATTTATGTTTCGTTGCAAAATTCTTTTGTAAGTTTAATTTCCTCGGATTTAATTATCAATCGGAGTTGTTACCGAAATTTAGCTACTTTGGGAATTTTTACAAACAAAAAATCATAATATTTTGACCACATGATTGTACCACAACCCCAAATCTTTGTCATTTTACCATTTTCGTCTATTTTTTTTAAAAAACATAATACATATTACAAAAATTAATAAATAAATAAACAAGGGTTATGGGTCAGGAGCTTGAATTATCTATTTCTCCTTATTTTCATTATTATTTTAATTTTATTATTGTTTTTATTATTTTTATTATTTTTATTATTTTTATTATTTTTATTATTTTTATTTCTAATATTGTTTTTATTTTTTATTATTTTTATTATTTTTATTACTATTATTTTATTATTTATTATTTCATTATTTTATTGCTCTTATTATTTTTATTATTTTTACTATTTTACATTTATTACATTTTATTATTTTTGTTATTTATTTTTTTATTTTAATTTTATTATTGTTTTATTATTTTTATTATTTTTATTATTTTTATTATTTTTATTAAAACTATTTAAAATAATTTTAAATATATTTTTATTTGCTTTTTCAAGCATTTCTTGAATAATAAATTTAATTTATAAAAATGTGAATGTAATGAATGCAATCCTATAGTTCATGATTCAAAATTATACTTTTAAGATATTATTTATTAATTTTTATTTATTATTTCAATGAATTTATGAATTTTATGAATTTTATTATTTTTATTATTTTTATTGTTATATTATTTTCATTATTTGTTTTTTTTTTTAATTTATAAATAAAAGGAAAAATATATTATTTTTTATATATTAGATTAATATATTTTGCAATGAAGTATCTGCATTTTTATTTCTGTTTACCATATCATAATGAGATAATCTATTATATGAGATATAGAATTTGATTGATTGCAAATCCAGAACTATTGACTATTAGATAAACATCACCAGTTTATGATGATGATTAATAATGACTCGCCCTTAGACAAAATTTGTTATTGACCATTTATTGGAAGACATTGTCTCCAAGTATCCTTTACTTGCTATCAAATATTCTTTACTAAATATAAAATAAATTAATGTGCCAGAAAGAATTTTTTTATAATTATTTAAATTTGAATTCAGTAAATTATGAATAAAATCATAAATTGAGAAAACAAAAAATATTTTCAGCCTTCAAATTAGATTATTTTTTTATTAATTATATATTCTCAGTAAATATTTATGTTTTCTTTTATATGTCTTATGAAAAAATTAAGGTTAATTCTATATTTATTCTTTTTATTTTATTCTATTTTTTCATGTCTCTAACCTCAATTGAATCAAAAGTGAAATCTGAATCTTATAGATATTTATCACTTAATTTACTTAACTTAGTCTAGAAAGTTTGCATTAGTATTATTGTTTTTTATTTCATTCTATTAATTTTATTTTATTCTATTGTTTTTTATTTTATTCTATAAAAATAATTTCGTCTATTTGTTTATTATATATTCTGGTTCTATTAGATTTTTGACTTAAATCAAGAAAAATATGATAAAATAAATTTGTTTTAATAAATTTTTTGTTTTTTATTTATTTATAAAATAAAATAAAAAAAAAAGGAAAATAGTTATTATTTTATAATTATGGTTTTGTAGTTACTTAAACCCAATTTAATTATCTGCTTTTATGAGGCTCAAATTTATATAAGAAAAATTTCAGATAAATTACATCATTTTGACTTCAGTATGTGACTTAATTGAAATGCAACTTTATTATGTTGACTTCATATTAATATTAATTATATCTTGTGTGGTGTGGCTTTTTTATCTTTTTTTTTGTTTTTTTTGCATAATGGCTTTAGGTGATTGTGTTTCAACATGATTCATTCTAAAATTAATAGCGTATTTCACTTTAAATTGAATTTTTTGATATTATTTCTTGCTTATAGATGATGGAATACATAATAATGACATTATGCAAAGAAGTATCTAATTTGTAAGGAACAGTATATCTTATCATAATTTAAAATGAGTTGACATAGCAATCTCATTCTGAGTCTGCATGTAGGAATAACCTAGAAATAAGAATTCTAGAGAAATAATAAAGGTAATGATTAGTTAATAGGACTTGATGCTGGTTGGTTCAAATACTTTTTAGTTTCAAGAAAATAATTAAATAATTTTGAAATAAATTTATCTTTAAGATTTTGATTTTTTTTTAATATATAATTAAAGCAATGAAAAATATGTTATTTTTTTAGTATATTTACATTTAATTCATCAATATGATTTTAACCTTGATTTATTTCTGGTGATTCTGCCCTTATCTCAATTGTTTCAAATCTTGATGATGTTTCTGGATGAATTTCTAAAAATATTCACTATACATTATACCAGATTTTTTGAGAGTTTATATTCTTTTTTTTATGTTAGTTTTATAGGTTAATTTAAGTATGTGTTTTTTTTTTGTTTGTGTTTACCATATAATAATGAGATTAAAATATGTAAACCTTTTAAATACAGAATAACTATTAGACAAGTGGTAATTCTGAACTTTAATTAACAGTGCATTACCAGCTTGTAATTATCCTCTATGATTCATTCTTGAAAAAAAAATTGTTATATGATATTTCTTGTGATATATCATCTCCAAGTATTCTTTGGTCTATTTAGTATTCATAAATATTAAAAATGAATTAAATTAATATGCCTAGAAAGAATTTTTTTTATAATTATTTAAGTTTAAATTTAACAACTTTTCAGTAAAATATGAATAGACCGATACAAAAAATATTTATGTATGATCTTATCAGTCTTAAACTAGATTATTTATTTTATTAATTCTATATTCTCAGTGAAATAATTATCTATTTTCTTCTTTTATATGTATCACAAAAAAATTTACTTTAAGGTTAATTCTATATTTATTATCTTTTCTTTTATTCTATTTTCCATGTCTCCCTCAGTGCAATCTATCTTAATTTCATCTGAAAAGATTGTATAAATATTGTTATTTTTATTTATTCTATTATTTTATACTTATTCTATTGTTTTTAATTTATTCTATAATAATAATTTCATTTATTTTGATCGTTCATTGCATATTCTTGTTCTATTCGATTTTATAAGAAATAAAATGAATTTTTATATTTTAAAAAATTTATTGTTTTTTATTTTATTTGTAAAAAAAATAAAAAAGAAAATAATTATTACTTTATTTGTTTTTGTAATTATGTTTTTTTTTAATTAGTCCCTTATTTGCTTTTTAAGTAGGTTTTCTTTTATGAGGGCCTATTTATATAAAAACTTTTTCTAGATCAAAGATAATTTAGACTTTTTTTTTATCATCTCTACAATTCTCTAGCTACTAATCTATACAGATACTTTTTGGATTTTTTTTTTGAGTATCTATATATTTTTTAGTGAATAATGCTACATTTTAGGTTGTTCACCCCGAAGATATATTAACTTGTATTACACCAATTGTCCTATCGAGACTAAGCTTCTATAATATTTCGACTCATATTATTCATATTAAGCAATTTATTTCAAACATAAATTCTGATAGAAATTTATTTATCAATAAATAAAATAAATTTCTACCTTGCCATTCAGCACATTTTAAAAATGATTTTGATAAATAAATTTATTCTAGATGCTCAATTAAATGCTAATTATTCAAGATTCATTCCTAAAATGCAAAATAATATTGAATTTATATTATTAAATACATGTAAAATATTTGGTATTTTTTGAATTGTTGAAAGTACAAAGGTAAACTAAAAATTCAAGTTCTCCTGACCCAGTTTAATACAATAAAGTTAATTCTGCATATAGATTAGAATTATTATTTACCTCGATTATTTTCTATCCCAATGTCATTGCTCTCCCTCATTAGAAATATACATGTATATATATTTTTAATTTTTTAAATAAATAATAAATTATACATATATTACGCATTTATTATTTTATGATCTGAATCCCCAAGGTAACTTTTTTTTTAGAAATCGAGGGTTCATTATCTTTAAATGTCATCTTTTAAGTTGAAAAATTCCAATCTTAATTTTTTTTTTTTATCGAAAATTAAAACAGGTTTTAATGAAAATTTCAGCATAACAACAGCTGCTGAGTCACAGCAACACAATTATGGCATGCCAAACAGGACAAAAGTCGGTGTAAAATCGCACATGTATGTGAGAAATAACTCTGATGTATCAGTGATTTTTCACAGTTAAAAAAAATTTTTATCACCGATAATAAAATAATTATCGGTGATGCGATTTTATTATATCTTTTTTCTTTAGATTATGAAAAAGTGGTGGTTATAAAGATACAATACTCAATCATTAAAAAATAACTAATTTTATCAGGTATGAATATATTCCGTCCCTTCAGACGAGACATTAACAAGTTTTTATATAATTTATTATTATTATTTTTTTTTTATTTGTCTATTAATATAAAGGATAAATCTTTATTCACACGAAATTCTCCTTCCACAAATTCATTTATTTATTCATTCTAATTCATTCATTCATATAGGTACAGGAAATACAATTGAAAATTAAAACTTATATTTATATGATTATATTATATTATATCAATCATGGTACTTTTGAAGAATAGTAAAAGTCAAACAAAAAATTATAGACCACTATGGAATTTAATCAAGAGAAAGAGATAAGAGATAAGTTCAATCAAGGATCAAGATAATTATGAAGGATTGAGGTATGAACTTTTTAAATATTAGAACAAGATTTTTAATAGTCAGGTAATTATTTAAGACAAGATGGTTTCGTGAGTTCAGTTACNTGAGAAATAACTCTGATGTATCAGTGATTTTTCACAGTTAAAAAAAATTTTTATCACCGATAATAAAATAATTATCGGTGATGCGATTTTATTATATCTTTTTTCTTTAGATTATGAAAAAGTGGTGGTTATAAAGATACAATACTCAATCATTAAAAAATAACTAATTTTATCAGGTATGAATATATTCCGTCCCTTCAGACGAGACATTAACAAGTTTTTATATAATTTATTATTATTATTTTTTTTTTATTTGTCTATTAATATAAAGGATAAATCTTTATTCACACGAAATTCTCCTTCCACAAATTCATTTATTTATTCATTCTAATTCATTCATTCATATAGGTACAGGAAATACAATTGAAAATTAAAACTTATATTTATATGATTATATTATATTATATCAATCATGGTACTTTTGAAGAATAGTAAAAGTCAAACAAAAAATTATAGACCACTATGGAATTTAATCAAGAGAAAGAGATAAGAGATAAGTTCAATCAAGGATCAAGATAATTATGAAGGATTGAGGTATGAACTTTTTAAATATTAGAACAAGATTTTTAATAGTCAGGTAATTATTTAAGACAAGATGGTTTCGTGAGTTCAGTTACGCAATCGGAATTGGCATAACACGGAAGTATAGACGAATTAAAGTAAATTTATTAATAATTTTTATTAAATTCTTATAATGAACTTTAAATAGAGTAATTATTTTACTATAAAAATAGTAAGGTGAGCAGGTAATACTTTTATTTTTATTCAAGATCAAAAAAATATGTAAAAGATCCTTTATTTATTTAATTAATCATGAACTTTTTAAATAAAAAAATAATAACAAGATTTATTTTTTAAATAGGAAAATAACATAGAACAAGATTTTTAATAGTCTATCTACAGGTAATATTTAAGACAAGATGGTTTCGCAAATTCAGTTACGCGAATCAGGATTGGCATAACACGAAATATAGACGAACTAAAGTAAATTTATTAATAATTTTTATTAAATTCTTATAAAGAGCTTTAAATAGAGTAATTATTTTACTATAAAAATAGTAAGGTGAGCATGTAATACTTTTATTTTTATTCAAGATCAAAAAAATATGTAAAAGATCCTTTATTTATTTAATTAATAATGAACTTTTTAATAAAAAATAATATAGAACAAGATTTTTAATAGTCTATCTACAGGTAATTATTTAAAAGATGGTTTCGCGAGTTCAGATCGGTAGTTACGTAATTGGGATTGCTGTAACATGGAAATATAGACGAAGTAAATTTATTAATAATTTTTATTAAAGAATTTTAAATAGAGTAATTATTATTTTATTATATAAATAATAAGATGGGCATGTAATACTTTTATTTTTATTCAAGATCAAAAAAATATGTAAAGATTAATAAATCATAGATGGGCAGACAATAAAAATTATAAAAAATTTCAGTGTATACAATGAATATTTTTTGTACCATGTTAATTATATTTAACAATAAATAAAATCATAACTTTAAAAATTATTTATTAATATAAAAATATTTTGATTAAAATATCGAAAATAATAAAATTTATAAATATATACTGTTGAGAAAATAACTACCTTTCCTTGTATTTGTAAGTTATTAAAACAAAAATTAATTTTATTTAGTTACTTAAAGATGGCTTTGATGAATGTATTCAGTGCATATTCTTTTATAAAACTCTATTTTGACAACTCACTTTTCTTTCACTTTTCTCCTACCTTTGTCTTGTTCTTTCCATTTATTCCTTGTTTTTTTCTCTTTTTTCTTTCTTGCTTGTTCCTTTTAATGGTGACGATTTCAGTAATTTCAACACGATTTTGACAATTCACTTTTCCTTCACTTTTTTCTTATTTTTTTTCCTTCTATTTCTTGTCATTTTTTTTATTTTTATTTTCTTGCTTCTTCTTTTTTTCTGTTCCTTTTAATGTTGACAATTTTAAGATTGCTTTAGAAATCTCTATAATAGACGATTTTGACAATTTACTTTTAGTGATTACCAAAAATCATTTTCGATAAAATAAATTTATTAAAAATAGTAAAAAAAAATTATTTTTATAGTGATTACCAAAAATCATTTTTCGATAATCATTATAAAAATAAATTAGTAAAAAAAAATTATTTTTTTACTATTGCTATTTTATAGTGATTATCAAAGATAATTGCTAAATTTTTTTTTTATCGCTTAAAAATAAATATAAGCGATTTTTTATTAAAAAAAAATTTAATTTTTAATTCCAATCTTATTCATGTGGTGGATACTCAAAAAAAAATAAATGACTAGTTATCATATAATGGTTTGAATAAGAAATTTCGTGCTGCTTGTCATACAATAATCGAATAAATTAATATTGTCTATTGTTTCCTATTTTGTCATACTGTCTTTGTCTTGTTCAATTTATAAAATTTACAAAAAGAAAAATGTCTTTAAATTTTTTTGATAAGTTATCGCAAAATCTTATAGAACTTCTTAATGATGGAGATGATTATAATGTAATCATTGAAGTCAAAAATAAGGAAAAATCGTTTACGGCACATTCCAACGTATTGAAATTTCGATCGTCTTATTTCCGAAGAGAATTAGAAAATATTCAGCTAAATGAAAATAATATTAAAATAATTATCAAGTCAAGCATTTCCGCTCAAATTTTTAATGTTATTCTTCAGTAAGTTATCATTGAATTAAAATAAATACTATTGCCTATATCAAATGCCGAAATTTTATTTTATTTATTATTATTTATTATTTCGTTTGTTATTTATTATTTATTGTTTTTTTTAGATATATCTATGGAGGAACTGTTGGTTTAGAAAATTGTGAAACTAGATTTATTTATGATTTAATGTTAGCTGCTGATGAATTTGAACTTAAGGAATTAACCAACAAATTAGAAACTCTTCTTATTGAAACTAAAGGCTCCTGGTTGAGAACACATTTTTCTTTTATTTATCATTCTATTTTTAATAGGCACGACGACTTTAAAAAATTAAAAAATTTCTGTAATGATATTGTTGTAAAATATCCAAACCTTATTTTTGATTCTGATGATTTTACTTCTCTTGAAGAATCTGCACTGATCTCACTTCTCAAGCGAAATGATTTGCAAATGGAAGAAGTTAAAATTTGGGATTATGTCATCAAGTGGGGAATTGCTCAAACTTCTACTCTTCCTACTAACCTTGATGATTGGACCAAGAAAAATTTTCTTACACTAAAAACTACTCTACAACAATGTCTACCTCATATTCGCTATTTTCATCTTTCAAATATTGAAGTCTTGGACAAAATTAAACCATATAAAAAGATTCTCGATAAACAACTTTGGAATGATATCGATCAGCATTTAATAGCTCCTGAACGACCAGTAAAATCAACTATTTTGCCACCAAGATCAGTTTTGGTTACCGAATTACCTCCTCGTGCAGAAAAACTACGAGAACCCTTTTCTTCTATCATTTCTGATGAACACGCAGCAGAAATTTCTACATGGATTGACCGTGAGACAACCGCACATACTTTAGCAAATATTCCATATAAGTTTGAATTAATCCTACGTGGAACTCGAGATGGATTTGCACCACAAACATTTTGGAATATGTGCCATGGTCACGCTTGTACGGTTGTTTTAGTAAAAGTTAAAGGAACGGATGAAATTGTTGGAGGTTATAATCCCTTAGCATGGGATAAAAGCACTCGTGGTGAATGGATGGAAACAAAAGATAGTTTCATTTTCTCATTAAAAGATGGGAATATTCAAAATTCAATTCTTAGCAGAGTAAAACAACCCAAATATGCGGTTCTTAATAAATCCAAAAATGGTCAAATAAAGGGAGGTCCATGTTTTGGTGATTTTGAGATGTATAGTTATAAATCTGATTTCACTTTAGATGATAGTTGTTTCTGTAGAAGTAATGGCGTTTATCATGAAAAACCTATAAGATCATCATCATCAGAATGGTTTTCAATCATCAATTATGAAGTATTTAAGATTTTTAGGAAAACTATTTAAAATTATATATGTATGTTATTTATTATTTAAACTTAGCTTTATATTTATCAATTTACTTTAATAAATTATTAAATTGAATTTTTTTATATCTACTCTAATTTAAATTACATCGGTTCTATAACAATATTTATTCTACTATTTATTGTATTATTGGTAATTAGTCTTAAATTATATGGGATTAAATAATATATTTTAGACACTTATTATTTGTTGTCAATTATAATTTATATCTGTAAAAGAGGTAAAGAATAAACGAATTCGGGAAAATAAAAAAGAAATCTTCCTGTTGAAGAATTGAAAATGGTAACTATGAAATTCTCAACAAAAAAATGACATACAACAACTTGAACATCTCTACAAAAAGGAACCCTATTATAAGCATCCCTTTGATGAAGTTTTAATGATGACAAGAAAGAAATTTATAGGCAAAATTTTAATTCATAAATGCTATCAGAACTTTGATTGTGTTTTATCTTTTATAATTGTTTAATTTCTTTACTATTATTTTATCATCCATTGGATAAAATATGATTTTATTGAATCAACTTTCAAAAAATTTTGATCAAGTGTACACATAACGATGAAAATAAATTAAAATAAAAGAAAAAAAGCCATTAGATGATCTGCTTGATTATCATATAAGAAATTGCGTGCTGCTTGTCATACAATAATCGAATAAATTAATATTGTCTATTGTTTCCTGTTTTGTCATCCTTTCTTTGTCTTCTTTTTTTTGTTTAATTTATAAAATTTACAAGAAAAATGTCTTTAAATTTTTTTGATAAGTTATCGCAAAATTTTATTGAACTTCTTAATGATGGAGATGATTATAATGTAATCATTGAAGTCGAAAATAAGGAAAAATCGTTTACGGCACATTCCAACATATTGAAATTTCGATCGTCTTATTTCCGAAGAGAATTAGAAAATATTCAGCCAAATGAAAATAATATTAAAATAATTATCAAGTCAAGCATTTCTGCTCAAATTTTTAATGTTATTCTTCAGTAAGTTATCATCAAAATAATGTAAATACTATTGCCTATATCAAATATTGAAATTTATTTTATTTATTATTTCGTTTATTATTTATTATTTATTGTTTTTATTTTAGATATATCTATGGAGGAATTGTTGATTTAAAAAATTGTGAAACTAGATTTATTTATGATTTAATGTTAGCTGCTGATGAATTTGAGCTTGAGGAATTATCCAACAAATTAGAAACTCTTCTTATTGAAACTAAAGGTTCCTGGTTGAGAACACATTTTTCTTTTATTTATCATTTTATTTTTAATAGAAACGACTTTAAAAAATTAAAAAATTTCTGTAATGACATTGTTGTAAAGTATCCAAACCTTATTTTTGATGCTGAAGATTTTAATTCTCTCAAAGAATCTACACTGGTCTCTCTTCTCAAGCGAAATGATTTGCAAATCGAAGAAGTTAAAATTTGGGATTATGTCATCAAGTGGGGAATTGCTCAAACGTTTACTCTTCCTACTAACCTTGATGATTGGACCAAAGAAAATTTCCTTACCCTAAAAACTACTCTACAACAATGTCTACCTCATATTCGCTATTTTCATCTTTCAGGTATTGAAGTCTTGGACAAAATTAAACCATATAAAAAGATTCTCGATAAACAACTTTGGAATGATATCGATCAGCATTTAATAGCTCCTGAACGACCAGTAAAATCAACTATTTTGCCACCAAGATCAGTTTTGGTTACAGAATTACCTACTCGTGCAGAAGAACCAAGAGAATCTTTTTCGACTATCATTTCTGAAGAACATGCGGCAGAAATTTCTACATGGATTGACCGTAAGACAACTGCATATACTTTAACAAATATTCCATATAAATTTGAATTAATCCTACGTGGAACTCAAGATGGATTTGCACCACAAACATTTTGGAATATGTGCCATGGTCACACTTGTACGGTTGTTTTAGTAAAAGTTAAGGGGACAGATGAAATTATTGGAGGTTATAATCCCTTAGCATGGGATAAAAATACTATTGGTAAATGGATGGAAACAAAAGATAGTTTCATTTTCTCATTAAAAAATGGTAATATTCCTAAGTCGATTCTTAGCAGAGTAAAAAGCCACTATGGGATTTTTAATAGATCCAAAAATGATCAAATAAAGTGGGGTCCATTTTTTGGTGATTTTGGAATGTATAGTGAAAAATCCGATCTCACTTTAGATGATAGTTGTTTCTGTAGAAGTTATGGCAATAATTATGAAAACCCTATAAGATCATCATCATCATCGGAATTCTTCTCAATCATCAATTATAAAGTATTTAAGATTGTCAGAAAAACTATTTAAAATTATATACTTTAGGAAAATAATAAAATATATTATATTATTTTCAATTGTGTATTATTATATGTATGTGTATTTATTATTTAAACTTAGTTTTATATTTATCAATTTATTTTCTGCTTTAATTAAATTATTAAATTGAATTTTTTCATATCTACTCTAATCTAAATAAAGCCATCAGTCAGTTTATAACAAGAATTAAGAGGCGGTAAAATTGTTGATTGATATCTTAGTTTGGAAAATATGATATTAAAAATGTCGGATTAATTACCTTTAATTAAAAATAATGATTCAGGAATTTATCAACTATATTTTAAAACAGAAATAACATCGTCATCAAATACAATGTATATTTGAGTTTAATGGATTTGATAAAAGAAATCCATAATAAAAATTTGAAAATTTATTTTTTTAATAATAAATATTCTTCTTATAAATCAAAATAACTTCATAAGAAAAAAATACTCGTGACTCTGAGATTCCTATAAATTCTTTTATATAAGGATTCGCTTTTAAATTCCCTCTTAAATCTTGCTTTATAAAATCAATAAAAAAATTGATATTCTCTCCAATTTCTTGATGGATTGATTTTAACAGTTGCAAATTTTTTATCACAATTAATTTTTTTTATCTTTCCCTGATTGTATTTTATTCTTTAAATAGATATTAATACTAATCAAAATAAATCATAAAAATATTTGTACTAATAAAACATGTAAAATACACAATAATATTAAAACTAAATAAATAATAAATTCAAACAAATTAATGGTTATTTTAAATTAATAAACAAGAATTCTATTTCATAATAATTGTCTACTAGTGGAATAATATAAAAGTCGCATAACTAGTATTGTAATTTAATTTTCATTCAAAATAATTTAATAGGATAACATCAGGAATATCTTTAAGGCAAATATTCCTGTTTAATTCAGGACTAAAAATATTAATGATGTAAAAAAAATTGTTTCCATAAAATAACACTAGAGCCAAAATAATAATTTTTTTATTTAAGTATGAATTATAATTTAAATTCTTAAATTCATACTAAAATCAATCACCCAGCATTCTCATGCATCCAATAGATCTGGAAGAGATTCTATGGTATTCAACCTTTATCTACTATTATTATCCTTTTATAATGAAATAATAATAGATTATTTTATGTTTATTTCTTATTAGGTCATCAAAGTTTTTGATGATTCTGTTGAATTTATTACATGTGCATTTTAATATTGCATTAACGTCTTGTCTTTGGTTTCTAGTTAGCTTACTCCATTTGAAGATGAAGGCAAATTTTTTTTATCAAACAGATTTATCTTAAACAGATAATATTGAATAAACTTTAAATTGTTCAAAAAAAATGTCCTAAAAAATTTAAGAGAGAATGGATTTGGTGGATTCGATGATTCTAAAGTTATTTGTTAATAATCCTTTATGAAACTTATAAAACAAAAGAAAAAACTCCTATTCCATATATTCAAAACACTGAAAAAAAAAGCCAGTACTACTCAATATAATTTATTTTANTAAAAAAAATTGTTTCCATAAAATAACACTAGAGCCAAAATAATAATTTTTTTATTTAAGTATGAATTATAATTTAAATTCTTAAATTCATACTAAAATCAATCACCCAGCATTCTCATGCATCCAATAGATCTGGAAGAGATTCTATGGTATTCAACCTTTATCTACTATTATTATCCTTTTATAATGAAATAATAATAGATTATTTTATGTTTATTTCTTATTAGGTCATCAAAGTTTTTGATGATTCTGTTGAATTTATTACATGTGCATTTTAATATTGCATTAACGTCTTGTCTTTGGTTTCTAGTTAGCTTACTCCATTTGAAGATGAAGGCAAATTTTTTTTATCAAACAGATTTATCTTAAACAGATAATATTGAATAAACTTTAAATTGTTCAAAAAAAATGTCCTAAAAAATTTAAGAGAGAATGGATTTGGTGGATTCGATGATTCTAAAGTTATTTGTTAATAATCCTTTATGAAACTTATAAAACAAAAGAAAAAACTCCTATTCCATATATTCAAAACACTGAAAAAAAAAGCCAGTACTACTCAATATAATTTATTTTAGTATATAATACTGATATTGGTATACAATTTTATTAATCTATTGATTTTGGCATTGCAGTTATTACTCCTGTACCAGAGTGAATTGATGATGATGAAATGATCTTACTCTACACGACACGATGTAATAAAAGGATTTGAAATATTAGCTGATAAAAGATTAAAGATAAATGTTTTATTATATAAATTTCATTATGGCATGATTTACCAAATAATGATGGTATAAATGAATTTTTATTTCTCTTGGTACCTTCTAAACTTGATCTTTCCTGATGATACATCTGTTGGATCTCCATTAGTGATACTTTACTTCTGTTTATTATTTAGATTTCCAAACTGACAAACAAAAAAAATATTATGATTATATTTTTATAAATATCTTTATCATGTTTATTTAATTTTGTAATTTGTAATTGAGATCTTTTCTACACAGTTCCATAAGTATTTAATAAAATATTACTTTTATAGTTAATACTAAAAACTTTAATAGATTTTAATGTTTTTTGAATAATTCGAATATTATCTATTTTTGTTAACACACGACTGTTGGAATAGACTTTGGTAAATTTAAAAAATTTAATGCAAAATATCATATAAGAGAAGATACAAGAAAGTAGAGTAGAAAATCGTTAAATTAAAAAAAAAAGTGTATGTGAAAAAGGTTATTTAATTAATTGTTTTGGTATTTTAAATTTTACTGTTACTAAATATCTTAAATTGATTTTTCCATTTTTTTCTTCAATTATAGTGTACAAGTTATAACTTTGTTTCTTTAAAAAATATATATAAATTAAATTAATATTATCGTTATCTCTTGTTTCATCAAATATAAATATATTTTATACGGATATAAATGATGAAAAAGTCAATTTTCTCAGATATAGTTTTTATGAAATAAATCATTAGAAGTTAATTTCACTAGTTAAAATGTTAATTGATCGTGATAAAAAGTTTACGATTATGTATATAAGCAACGAAGCTGTTTTCTAAATAAATTTTAAGTTTATATTCGTCTGTTATCACTTATTTTACAGTAAGTTGTAGGTACGACAATTTTAATTCTCATAATTTATTAAATATCATTAATATTATTATCATTATTTGTGGTAAAATATCAAATAATCTAATAAATATTATTATTTTAATAATACGAGAAAAAATGTTAATAGAATAAATACATTTATCTGAAATTATTTATTTTGGTTTTTAATTAATTATTAATTTTTATCATCAAACCATCATTTTTATTATTATTTTATCACGTTTAATTAGTTTGATGATGTGATAATTATTAAAATAAATAAAAAATAATATTTATCATCATTACTATTAGTGATATTATTGCTGATGATGGAGTCGTTGATTTTTGTAGGAGTTCTTTTTAATATGCTTCTTCTAAATATTATTATTGACAAAAATTTATTATTAGACATTATTAATACTATCGTCATTATTATTTCTGTCACAATTATTTGAATTGAAATGAATTTTATCTAAAAAATATTGATCTTTTCTTATATCCAAGAAAACAATTTAATAAAAAATAACTTACGATTTCTTTCAATCAATATTAAAAATAAATTATTTTCAAAAAATGTAGATTATTGATAATAAACATAATAATTAGCATGGTTTTCATTTTTTTAAAAAAAATCAATCATAATAATTATATTATTTTTGTTACTTCTAACTATTATAAAAAAATAAATAAAAACTTCTTTTATTTAAAGGTCTAATTTTATTTCATCATCTATAAACCACTCCATTGCACTTTTAAAGTTAAAGCATCTGTGGATTACTACACATTACTGAAAATTTACATCCTTTATTTTGAAATGGAAATGATACTTAATAAAACTTCAACTAGATGATTTTGTATTAACGTTGTTTTATTTTTTTTATCAAATAATTTTCAACATGTTCGGTAAGTGTTGGGTTGGTAAGATAATGCCATTAAAATACTAAGAGTGTGATGAATTGATTTACCTGTAAAATAATTTCCGATAAATATATATATCTAAATAAAAGACAAATAAGATTAAAATTATATAATATATTTTGGATATTATTTTAATTGTGAAATATTAACAATATCGACAATGCAGTTTGAAAATAAGGGTGAGTGTTCACAAAATACCTTGATCTTAATTACTAATAAATATATTTAATTATGGGATATACTTTTCCATAATTTTGCTTCAATCTTTTCATTTTGAAAAAAAATAATAATATCAGTTAAACTTGAGATTGTTTTTTTTGAAGTCTTAAAAATGAATTCATTTTTATTTTAGCTAATGTGATTTAACAATCGAATCAATTATATATGATGCAATACTATATTAAAAAAATTCTATCAAGTTAATTTTTCTTAGTAATTCATTTGCATTAATAATATAATTACAATATAATTAAAGTATATATTAAAATAAAATTGATAGTATAATTAAAATATGATATAAGTAGAATTAAAGGCAATAATTAAATATGAAGTAATCACCGTTATTATAAAAAATTTTCGTACCATTTGAAATAAATTAAAATAAATAAATCAAACAAATTAATTAAATAAATTAATTAAAGAAAATAATAACTTAATCTGAAAATTCAGCTCCTTCGCTTAAATCAAATGTATTTAATTTATAATAAATATTTTTTTTCAATAAATAATTATTTAAACATCTATTTTTAAAATAATGTGCTACTCAATTATTTGTTGCATTTATTAAAAACTTATGCAATCAACAAAATTAATTTGGGAACCTGTTAGCTACTATTTTCATAATAAAAAAAATAGTACCCAGGTCACACGGCGAGGACATCAGTACCCTTTGTGACCCAGAAAGA
Organism: Diversispora epigaea; assembly: GCA_003547095.1. Classification (NCBI taxonomy): domain Eukaryota; kingdom Fungi; phylum Glomeromycota; class Glomeromycetes; order Diversisporales; family Diversisporaceae; genus Diversispora; species Diversispora epigaea. Next base: position 9,914 of record PQFF01000597.1, on the reverse strand, counting down.
GAAAAACTATCCTAAAAAAAAAAGACTATCCTAGAAAAAGAAATAAAAAAAAAAAAAAAAAA
>PQFF01000596.1:27111-49570 GCA_003547095.1 Diversispora epigaea | reverse complement strand
TTATAATAAAAAAAATAAAAAAAATAAAAAAAAATTTTGCAATATTTTTGAAATTAATTTAAGTTCCCGAAATGATTTTTCCTTCATAAAATATAATATTATTATCAAAATATTATAATAAAAAAAATAAAAAAAATAAAAAAAAATTTCGTAATATTTTTGAAATTAATTTAAGTTCTCGAAATAATTTCTCCTTCATATAAAACTTCATCTTCTTCTTCTTCTCCTCTTTCCTCTCTTCTTTCCTCGCCTCTTTCCTCCCTTCTTTCCTCCCTTCTTTCCTCCCTTCTTTCCTCCTCTCTTTTCTCCTCTCTTTCCTCTTCTTGATCCTCATCTAAATCTTCGACCTCATCTGAATCTGAGCTAGACGTTAAATCGAAACTTATACGTTTTTCCTTTTTTTTCTATTAATACAAATTATATATATTATTAGTATATTAGAAATAACAAATTTCCAGATATTTTTGATACTTACTCTATTTTTTTGTATCCTTTTACTTAAAAATTTACTGTCATTTTTTAGTATTTCATTGTTTGGATCTAAAAAACTTTCGCACACTGCTACAGTAAATGCTATTTGTTCATTGGAAATTTTTCCCACGTCTGGCCAAGTTTCGCGGATGATCTTTCCGCACCAGGTCATAGTTTCATCCGGTATGGTTTTATGAAGTTTTTCAAAACATTCTCTTACTACAGGTAATTCTTTCCAAGTTTTGATTTCACTTGGTGATGTTTTCATATTTATTCGCGGAAGATTTCTGAATACCGCAAATATTGATTTTTTAATTTGGGTTGATATAGTCCCCCTTCTTGACTGATGTCTTTCCAATAACTATGAATAATTCAAAATCTTTTATTAATTATTGAGATATTTAAAATTATAATGTAATTCAGTAAAACTTACTTTTTTATGGATGGTTAAATCATAATAAAACGTCCAGTGTTTGTTAGTCCAATCAAAGAAAAGTTCTGGGTATTTTTTTCCTAAGTATTTCGCAGTAACTTGTTTAAATTTGATGTCACTCGGATAAATTGCTTCCAAAATTGTCTTGTTTGCAATTTCATTAACAAGTTTCTTTTTTTTTTAAAATATTAAGATATTATAAGTAAAATAGTTTTTTGTTTGTAAAGAAAATAAATAAATCACTTACATTAACAAATATTGGATCATACATCTTGTCCTATAATTTGTTGTTTTCCATTTTTTTTCGGATGTCAGACATTTCCTTTCGAAGGTCTCCGACTTCCTTATCAATTTTTTTTAAATAGTCTAGCATTTGATCTTGTTTTCCTTTTCTTTTCAATAGAGGTTCTTCTTCTTCTAATAAAATAAATTATACATTAGAAAATATTTTTATTAAATGTTTTGAAAAATTTTGAAAAATTACCATCAGAATGTTGTTCTCTTCCTTTTTCAGTTCTTCTTCGTTTTCTTGCTTGAGCTGATGGAGAAGTTTGTCGTTTATTATCACTTCCCGTTGGTCCTATTAATACAGCTTCCATTTCAGTTTCTCCACTTCCTCTTTCAAATAATGATCTTGACATTGATGCTTCTGCTGTTGCCAGAGTAGATACTCTTGACGTTGATGCTTCTGCTGTTGCCGAAGTAGATACTGAAGTTCTTTTTTTTGCTTTAGTGGAACTTGATCCAGATAAAAAACTAGAAATTCTATCATCATCTCTTTGATTTTTTTTTATATAAAAACTAACGAAAGTTCTTCGAGACATTTTGAAAATTTTTAAAAAATGGTTATATTTATTTGCAAATATATTTTATGATAAAGATAGAAGAATTTCGATTCTTTATATACATTTTTTTCTATCTCATTTTCTCAGAATTTAATAATAACTTCGAATACTTCCTAAATGTATCATCATATTTCTTTTATTAATACAATAAAATATAAATTACAACCCTTTTCTCCTTCTTTTTGATACATCATAATATTATATCCTGATTAATTACATAAATATTAAATTTATGTCGCGAAATATCTTAAGATATGTAATTATAAATAAACTTTACCTTTGATATAACGAGAAAGGTGGTATTATTGTATGCATATATGCATATCACTTAATTTTAAGGATAATTCATTAATTAAATAAATTATTATTAGTATATCTTTCATTTTTCGAAGTATTGTCTATAGATATGTATTATTTTATTAAAAATTTATTTAATTGATTAAATTTCTACATATTGAAAAGGTATTATCTACAAATAAAATATGAATACTTTCTGAAACAAATTAAAATAATAAAAAAAGAAATGATAAAATTATAAAAGTATGTTGCATTATATATTAATATTAATACAATACGAAATTTATTGATATAATTATAATACAAATATTTATTTATAAAATATTTATTAGTATCAAAGCGTGAATTATATCTTCGATTGCATCTATTTCTATAAAATTGTACACTTTTGAGAACTTAATCATACTATTGTACGAGTGCAAGATGCAATAGTGATTTATTTGGTATTATTAATTCTATTATTAATAGTGTCTGAAGTTTATCGAATTTCTACATTTATAAAGGCAATCATAAACATAAACCTGTGCATAACAAGTTATAAACCAATGTTTTCGCAACAATTTTGCACTGTTCTTCGCAGCAATTTTAATTGGCATTGCACTGTTAACAAATATTCTTCGAAGTTTATCGCAGTGATTTTAATTGGAATTGCACTGTTAACAATATCCTTCGAAGTTTATCGCAGCGATTTTAATCGACATTGTACTGTCAACAATATCCTTCGAAGTTTATTTGTACAAAAAGATCAGTTATCTTATCATATGACTTCTTATTTAACACAATATTCTTTGTTTATTTTCAGAAATAACTACTTTACTCTCTTAACAATCCTTATGAAGCTCTTCAAAAAGAAATACATTTATCTTCTTATATTGAATTGAATTTTGTTATTATTATATCAAATACACCATAATTCAAAATGTATTTAATAATATTTATTGACTTTATTTATAATTTTAACAAGTAAATAAATATATTTCATATTCTGTTTACTTTTAGGAATACCTCATTAACTTTAACATACACTTACGAAACACTTCGAAATGGTATATTTTGTATATTCCTATAATTTATTGTTATATTAAATACACTAATTTTATTGTAATGCTATTGACTTATGTGATTTTAATTTTATATAAGAATATTAATAATATATATGTATCTAATAGAATATCTTCGAAGAAACAAGAAATAATAATTTGTTTATTAAATAATTGCGTTAGGGTTTTATGTAGTAGTATTTAAAATCATAAGTTCTACTTTGTTAAGATATTTATGACAACAATATAAGTATTCGAACTATTTATTTGAAAAATTAATTTGCTTCAAATCGCAAAACGTTACAATATTTAATAATTATATATGAAATATACGATGTAATACACCCTTTAATAGTTTGATATAAGAGAAGATTCAAAGCAAATAATAATATTAACTTTAGTTACTATAATAGAAAAATTTTGTGAAAGAAATTTGAAAAAATCTCAAAAGGTAATTAAATATCTTTCGTAAGATTACGAAAAACAAAAACGAAGCTAAAATATTATTATCTTTTAAAAAAGAACAAGATGAAAAGAAATATCAAGAAAATATAATATTACAGAAAATAGGAACCTGCATCATATTGAGGAATTGTTGTAGACGTATTAGATATATAGAAAATGATTACCTCGCGTCATTGTACGAAAACGTTGTGGAATTTTATAGGAAAATAGAAAAAAAAAGAAAAATTTTAAGAACGTTATAAAATGTTTATTATCATCTTTTAATAATAAAATCAATAATAAATTATATAAAAATTCAGAAAGTAATAAAATATTACAAAATAAAATTTCTACAATTATATCGAAGTATAATGAAAACAATTAAATTCGAAGTAATCCGAAAGCAATAAACTTAAAACAAAATATGTCAAAATACTAATCGTTGAGTTTCAAAAGCTTACACAAATATCAAAAAACGTAACATTAAACTTCGAAGGTTTTCGATTTCGCAATATACGTATCGAAATTTAATTGTAAATTTCAATTTCGGAGGTTTGCGACACAATCGAAGATCTTCGAAATCTAACGTTAACGATATAACTTCGAAAACCTTCGAATTAATATAATTACTGATGTCGTAACTGATCGATGAGCTGTTGACTTTTTTGTTGGTCCTGAAAAATTTTTGGTAAGTTTATTGGTCCATTGTAAAAGTTAGTCTCAAATTTTTATAAATCTTACCTTTAAAACAGTAGCGGTATAAGTTGATGTTACGTTTATTCTTGCTTCTTCACGAAATTCTAGATCCTTTATAAATTGCTTCACTTCGGCAGTGTTAAATGTTGAATCAAAATTTGATAAAATTTTTGTCACCTTGTTTTTGGTATATACGTGAATATTGGCTTTGTCTCTATAGCTCTGTAGTATTGCATATAGATCTTCCTTGAGATCATCAATTGTGGGTACGGATAATTTTGAGTTCGATCGTAAAAATTCTAGGATTCCAAGGATTGACCAATCTTTACTTTTTATTTTATCGAGATATTCTGTTATGGTGGATTCAAACATCTAAAAATAATTAATGCATTTATTAGTTGTTTATCCGTTTTAAATAAAAGAAACATGGTAACGTTTACAGTCAACTGTATACTGGAAAACAGCATGCTAGAGCCTGTGCCTTAAACACGTATGCCTAAGGGTTGTCCAGCAGACTGCCTCCAAACATCTGAACGCAGGAAGATATGTCTAACGACAGTAGGTATAGTGAACGCATCCTGAAAAACAGCATGCTGGAGCATGTGCCTTAAACACGTATGCCTAAGGGTTGTCCAACAGACTGCCTCCAAACATCTGAACGCAGGAAGATATGCCTAACGACAGTAGGGAGACGCGTGACTGTAAACCTTACCAGAGAGTTCAAAGAGCTACGAAAGTATTGAAGATTAATCTTTTTTTTACGTTATCCTATTCTGTGGTAGTATACTTGTTCAGAAAAATTAATCTGTAAATAAGATTGTTGCATATAATTCACGTTACAATATTTGAAGAATGATTTACAAAATTTCAGCGACGGCAGCATGACAGAATTTCTCGCTTATTGGTTGCTGATCTTTGTGATCAGCGTAATTGTGATTGGTTAATTTGTCAGCTCAAAAATATTAAAAATTTAATTTTTTTTTGAACGACACGTACACATACAATGTTTTCAAAAAACACCGGTCCTTGCTCTATTAATAATTGTTCAGATACAAATAATTATTTTCGTGTGATTACAGAACTTGCATATGAAAAATGTTAAAAAAATAATATGCTTGAACTGTATCCATATCTGCAAATTGGACAACAATTATGTCATCCTCACTATTGTAAAATTGTAGAAGTTAATAGAGGCCAATAAAAACTTAAAAAAAAATTAAGAAATTTTTTAAAGAGAAAAATATTAGAACCAACAGAACCTTTAGACAATTGTAATAACAATGCAGGTTAGTTTGAATTGTTATTTAAAAACTATTTTTTATAATAATTTTTTATTAACTTTATTTTATAAAAAAGAAACTATTTTTTCTTCAAATGTAAAAATAATGACCAAAGTATTGTATGAACAACAACGTCGAAAGTATGCTAATTTAGAATTGGATCCAATAAAATTCAAGAATATGATCGAAAATGCCAATCCTCAACTAAAGGGTTTTTTTAATTACATGGTGAATACAATTGTTCCAAAAGAGCGTTCTGCGCATAATCAAAATGAAGCTAAAAAATCTATAGTTGGGTTGTGCTACTTAATTGCTGGATTACAAAACAAATTTATCAATCAACATAAATTAGAAGTTGGCTTATATTTAATGGCATCAGGAGCAACATGGGAATCTATTGATACAATTTCTTCTCTTGAATATTCAGCATGTGCTAAAACAGTAGAAGAATATCGAAAGAAAATTCAAAAAGAGCATATAATAAAAATTGAAAAGTATTTTATAGAAAATGTAAGTAATATTAAATTATATTTAATTATATAAATAAAAATTAATTATTTTTATTTTTTTTTATTAGAAAAATATTCTACACATTTATAATATAGATAATTATCATTCAATACATGAAATTCGTCAGCCAAATACAGTTTCAACTATACCTGCCGCCCAAATTCAAAATCCAAATGCCAAAATCCCAAATGCCAAAATCCCAAATCACAAATCCCAAATTACAATTAGTATTTTTTGCCGAAATCCCAAATCCCAAATCCCAAATACTAGTAATTTGTGCATTTTGGCGTCCCAAATCCCAAATTATTTGGGATTTGGGCAACACATATAGTTTCAACATCATTGACAAAGCATTTTGCTACATGTGTTGCTAAACCTATTAATGAATTTCCTTCTGTATCACTTGTATTCAATGGAATATCTATTCATAATCCATTAAATGTTGAAGCATCAAGAATTTGCTAGTATTTAATTAACTATTATACTGGAAGATTTGATTTTTCATATTTGCAAAAACATTCAATTATCAATCAGTCAGATAGAATAGAAATACTAACAATACATGATTATAATGATAATATTATTGAGAGAAAAGAAGAATGTTCCATGAAAGGTCTTCAATTAGTTGGATTTGAGAAACAACATTTGCATTCTGTATTTGATTATATTAATGCATTAAAGATTATTTTATCTATAAATAATAGAACTCAACATTTAAGAGGATTTGTAGCTCCAGTTGTTGCAGATTGGTTAGGACAATTATTTATTAGAAAAGCTTTGCGCATACAAACTTTGAATTCTCCACAAGAAATTAATTCTTTTTTACCAATGTTGGGTCCATTACATGTATCATTAAACAGTAGAGAACAAGTAATGCTTATACACCATTCTTTTTTTGAAAGATTATTTCATTTTGTTTTTGGTAAAAACAAAAAATTAGCAAAAAAACCTTGACCATGGAGAATAAATCTCTTATTAGAGCTTGCAAAATGTGGATGGTTAAAAATTAAAGATCAAGTTATAAAAAAATTTGGTAAAGTTTGCAAAGATATTGAATATCAGATTGCAATTGATTTGCTTGATAATTTAATTCCAGCAGTAATTGATATTTATGCAACTTTATTTTGATCTGGATTATTTGAGGAATATGTGGAGACTATACATATTCCCAAAATTGATTTTGAATTTTTGAGGTATTTCGACTTTTTGAGATTTATACAGAATCCATTCTATATATGGAAGTAAAAAAAGTACCCAGTTATGTGTATCTTCAATCAAAGAATAAATCTGGGTAGTCAAAAAATTTCGGGTTTTAAGTAAAATAATTTCGTCTTCTATATACTTGCACGCAAAATCATTTTGGGGTCCCGAAATTGGTATTTTGGGAAAAAAAGTCGAAATAGTTTTTCATAGAAGACGAAATTATTTTACTTAAAACCCGAAATTTTTTGACCACCCAGATTTATTCTTTGATTGAAGATACACACAACTGGGTACTTTTTTTACTTCCATATATAGAATAGATTCTGCATAAATCTCAAAAAGTCGAAATACCTCAAAAATCCAAAATCAATTTTGGGAACATGTATAGTCTTCTATGAAAAACTATTTTGACTTTTTTTTCCAAAATACCAATTTCGGGGCCCCAAAATAATTTTGCGTGCAAGTATAGTGGAGACTATTTTTCACATTTGGACTTTTGCTTTAAGATGGAAAAGAAAAAATTACAATAAAGCTCCTCTAGTATTTTTTTCTGATCTTTTTTATTGGAAAGATAATGATCACCCTTTTTTTAATGCACTTCAAAAACATTTATCATGTTTCAATGATTATTATGTGGAAAATACTCATAGTAAAATAAGAGCAAATACATCACCAAATGCAACTGTTGATAATATTATTAAGCAAGCATATGTTATAAGTAAATATTTTAATTTTTAATAAATGTTTTAATTTTTAATAAATAAAATAAAATTTATTTAATTAATAATTTTTTTTTTTACAATTATATAGTGAATCATGACTCTATATTTAAAGATACATATTGTAAAACACGACATTATCCTTATAATATTCCTACACTTGATTTCTTATCAAACAAAATTAGTCTTTTTCTATTACAATATTTTCGTGATTTATATCACAATCTTGAAAAAAGTACACCAAAATTAAATAAAAAAAATAAAAAACAAAACCCAAATATATATATATTAGCTACATTAGGAGAAGAAGTAGATTTGCGACGCTTACCAACTGGATATAGTACATCATGCAAGGATTATGTGATAGGTGCAAACTTCCATTTGTTAATGAGGATGGTATAATATTTATTTGTGGTCACGGCTATCACACAAATTGTTATGATAAAAAGTGTATTTATTGTGAAGAATTTTACAAGCGAGGGATTTTTGAAAATGTCAATTCATTTTTAAAAAGAATTGAAAAGGGGGCAGATATACTTACACAAGAGGACTTTGATGATGATGAGAATAATATAGAAGAGGGGGAAGAACAATCTGAGGAAGTAGAAATACAAGAAATTTCAAATAAATTAGAAATAGAAATTCACCAAATAGAAAATTGGTAATGTAATAAATAAATATAATATAATAATATAATATAATAAATTTAAAAAATAAATTTTCTTTATAAACGTTAAAAATGTTATTAAATGTGTGAAATTTTTAATAAAAAAGGTAAAAAGTTGGAATTTATATACTTCCATTTCAATTGCTAAGCTCTAAACTTTTTTTTATAATAACTCAAAAACTATCCCGATTAGCACTAGATCAGCATCGGATCTCGTTAGAATAGTACTTGAACAGTGGGAAGATAAAGTTTTATTTCAAACAAACGAGTGCTTTACTGTGCACCCATATGACAAACTTTTTGCATATATATTTAATATATAAATTTTTGTGTAATGAAATCAGCAAAAGGGAACTTCTGTCATGCTAGCGACGGCCCGTCGTCAAAAATATTCACTCGACTCCTGCACCACATTACTGCGCCCGGACACGCGTGTCCAGTTTTTCTGAAATTATCTTGTTTTATTTTGCTTCTACATAATATATTTTCCATATCGAATTTGTGAAATCTTTATCGTACCATGATGCATATGTAACCGAGCACAAAAAATAATAATGAAAAAAATGTGTTTGCCATTGTTTTATATAAGATGCGAAAGCTTGAATTAATAAAATCACGTGATAGAAAACTGTGACAAATTTGTCACGATCGGAAAAATTCTCGATTATATATACATTATACAAAAAATAACACATGATACTTTATACGTTTCTCTAATCAAAAGTCTTTATTGATAAAATATATATACGATAAATATACAGGATAAAAATATATGATATCTGCCCCTTTAGGGGCACCTCTCTGAAGCATATACGAAGAAAATAAAAAATTATTCATATTGTAGTGTTGTGACAATGGGACTTGGGGAAGTATTTCGAGGTGAATGCGAAACAGCCTGTTCTATTACGTATTTAAGCAAATTCTTATTTACAATTATAATATTTCTCAAGGTCAGTAACAATCTCATTAAAGCTTTTGTGCGCAATCTTACCTCCACAGTTAAAGGAATTTCTGCATGATCTAGGTGGAAGTATCTTGGTATCCCACTTGCGTCGTTAACAAGAACATTTAAATATATTTTCTCACCAGCTACTTGGACTCCGACTATACCAAATTGATTGCAAATAGATCTACATGCAGAACTTATATAGCTACTTTCATCCAATAATTCTCGCCATAATTTTATCTTATCATCTGTTTTTTTAGTAGGACTGCAGACAATGCGAGAACTTTCTACATATAAAAATTTCACCAACTTCCCATTACACTTTTCTAGAGCCATAATATCAGGCTTTTTTCCCATTTTTACTTTACCTGTTCCATCGTTTCTACGTGTCTTACTTGCTAAGCTTTGACGTTTAGCTGTGCTCAAACAAATATATCCATTTGGCAAGTCACTTAAACTAGTTCGAAGTAATGGCATAATCACATCCGTAATATAAGTCCCTTCACTTTGTACACTACTTGTGGCCCTTGTGTTAAAAGCCAGATTGCGCCAGATACCTCCTCTAAATTTACAGATAAAAATTAGCGAAGACTTTAGTTTTACTAAAGATATAAGTGATTATTACATCAGGAATTAAATATAAACGTTCTAGTGCGTCCAAAATACACCGATCTATAGCGTCCTACGAACACCACCTACGTTCATATAGCGTATNGCTACTTGGACTCCGACTATACCAAATTGATTGCAAATAGATCTACATGCAGAACTTATATAGCTACTTTCATCCAATAATTCTCGCCATAATTTTATCTTATCATCTGTTTTTTTAGTAGGACTGCAGACAATGCGAGAACTTTCTACATATAAAAATTTCACCAACTTCCCATTACACTTTTCTAGAGCCATAATATCAGGCTTTTTTCCCATTTTTACTTTACCTGTTCCATCGTTTCTACGTGTCTTACTTGCTAAGCTTTGACGTTTAGCTGTGCTCAAACAAATATATCCATTTGGCAAGTCACTTAAACTAGTTCGAAGTAATGGCATAATCACATCCGTAATATAAGTCCCTTCACTTTGTACACTACTTGTGGCCCTTGTGTTAAAAGCCAGATTGCGCCAGATACCTCCTCTAAATTTACAGATAAAAATTAGCGAAGACTTTAGTTTTACTAAAGATATAAGTGATTATTACATCAGGAATTAAATATAAACGTTCTAGTGCGTCCAAAATACACCGATCTATAGCGTCCTACGAACACCACCTACGTTCATATAGCGTATTAAATATGCCGTTCTAGTGCGTTCTCCGAACGCTTCATATATATAGCGTACTAGAACACACTGTTTTAGTGCGTTCTCCGAACGTTTCGTATATATAGCATACTAGAACGTACCGTTCTAGTGCGTTCTCCGAACATTTCATATATATAGCATACTAGAACGTACCGTTCTAGTGCGTTCTCCGGACGTTTTGTATATATAGCGTCTTAGAATGCCTCTATATAATTCCGGATGTAATAAAGTTAATAAAGTTTGTCGCACAAAATGCATCTTACAAGAAATAAAATCATAAAAAAAAAAAAACTTCGACAAAATTTTTTTGCTTCGCAACATTTCATACCAGCCTTGCCTTGGACGATTCGAGACCTTGCCCTGGACAATTCGAGAGATAATGTAGTCTTTCGTCACTTGTATTTGTTATTTGTCTCACTATTTAACGGGTGTTTATTTATTTAGAAGGTATTTTTAATTATTTTTTAAATTTTTTTTTTGTAATTTTTAAGAGATTAAGGGATTTATTTAAGGAATTTATTTAAGGGATTTATTTATTTAAGGGATTTATTTAAGAAATTTATTGAGATTATTATGATAATTTATTTTTTCGCAACATGTTTCCCAATTCATTCTTTTAACCATGCCCAGACTATACATGTTCCCAAAATTGATTTTGGATTTTTGAGGTATTTCGACTTTTTGAGATTTATGCAGAATCTATTCTATATATGGAAGTAAAAAAAGTACCCAGTTATGTGTATCTTCAATCAAAGAATAAATCTGGGTGATCAAAAAATTTCGGGTTTTAAGTAAAATAATTTCGTCTTCTATGAAAAACTATTTCGACTTTTTTNAAAAAAAAAAAAACTTCGACAAAATTTTTTTGCTTCGCAACATTTCATACCAGCCTTGCCTTGGACGATTCGAGACCTTGCCCTGGACAATTCGAGAGATAATGTAGTCTTTCGTCACTTGTATTTGTTATTTGTCTCACTATTTAACGGGTGTTTATTTATTTAGAAGGTATTTTTAATTATTTTTTAAATTTTTTTTTTGTAATTTTTAAGAGATTAAGGGATTTATTTAAGGAATTTATTTAAGGGATTTATTTATTTAAGGGATTTATTTAAGAAATTTATTGAGATTATTATGATAATTTATTTTTTCGCAACATGTTTCCCAATTCATTCTTTTAACCATGCCCAGACTATACATGTTCCCAAAATTGATTTTGGATTTTTGAGGTATTTCGACTTTTTGAGATTTATGCAGAATCTATTCTATATATGGAAGTAAAAAAAGTACCCAGTTATGTGTATCTTCAATCAAAGAATAAATCTGGGTGATCAAAAAATTTCGGGTTTTAAGTAAAATAATTTCGTCTTCTATGAAAAACTATTTCGACTTTTTTCCTCAAAATTGCAATTTCGGGGCCCCAAAATAATTTTGCGTGCAAGTATAGCCCAGACGTAAAAAACGTGCCATACAGTGTTTGGAAGCTATTAATAAACGGTGGAAGAAATCACAACCTGACGTAAAGGCATCAAATGAATTTGACTTGGAACCTCTTTGGCTAGATGACGAAGATGAGCTTGTAAGTGACGATCAGTTCGTAAAAGAGTTGAGAGGAATAAAACCCAATGCATTTGATGAACTTCTTAAAAAGGCAAAACAACCAAATATATGGAAAACAAAAGGGCGAAAACAATTCTATACTGGAACTGCCGAATCAACACTGCGTAACAAAAGAGCGGCTTGTAGGAAGACGGCATCAGGTTCCAGAAAAATAATCACTTGGTTATCTAGAGAAATTTCCATTAATAATGAAGTAAATAATAATCACCAACTTTTATTTGACGAAGTATTTGATGAAGCAGATTCTAGTGACGATGAAAACAATAAATTTACTTTGGCGTCCCTTGACACCTTGTTAAAAAAAAAGCCTGAAAACATGTGACTCCGTACAGTGAGTCAATTCCTTCATCTCGTCCAAGATCGGGAATTTTTGAAACGTTCTGCTAGTGAGCTTCTAGTTCAAAGTGTTAATCGAGGTCCATAACATGCATGAGTTATTCGTTCATGGGCAAATCAATGGCAAACGGCAGAGAAGCTTCTCGTATCACGTCGCGGTCAGCATTCGAAAATTAAGTCCCTTTTGTATCATGAAGACTTTAAGTTGCGTATTCTTCAATATTTACGCACAAATAAGTTTACCTTAACTCTTCGCCAATTTATAAAGTTTATTGAGGAAGAGGCAATTCCCGCTTTAGGAATCGAGACAAAAAAAACAATTTCCGAAGTAACAACACGAACGTGGTTGCACCATTTTGGCTGGGACTATAAAGACTATTCAAAAAATATTTATTTCGATGGTCATGAGCGTGACGACGTAGTGGCGTATAGAAATCAATTTATTGAACAAATGTCTAATTTGCGACCTCGAATTACAATATATGAAGGGGAGAATATGGAACAAGTTATCTCACCTATACATGTCGTCAAAACTAATTTGACCTTGACTCAACTCTTAAAATTTTAATTTTTAATTGCGTCTGACTCAACTAATTACGTCAATCACTAATAAAAATCAAAATTTGCCTTGACTCAACTTCAATTTTTCTCAATTTTAATTGCGTCTGACTCAATTCAATAGTTTTGACGACATGTATAATCCCACCAGTACTTCTGCCTAATGTTCGTGAGCTTGTTCCGGTTACTCACGATGAATCGATCTTTTATGCTAACGACGGTGTCGTTAAAACGTGGGGTCCTACTATACCTGCCGCCCAAATTCAAAATTCAAATGCCGAAATCCCAAATCCCAAATCCCAAATTACTAATTGCCGAAATCCCAAATCCCAAATTATGCCAAATCCCAAATCCCAAATACTATGAAAATTGAATTTTGGCAGCCGAAATGCCGAAATAATTTGGGATTTGGGCAACACGTATAGGTCCTACACAAGAAAACCAACTTCGGCGTAAGTCACAAGGGCTAAGTGTCCACGTAAGTGATTTTATTTGCGAATCGATTGGACGTCTTCGTCTTTTGGAGGAAGAGCAAGCTGCAAATAATTTACTTCCTATGGATCAACGACTTTTGTATACCGAGACATGTGTTATCATGTATCCAAGTTCTAATCGAGATGGTTGGTGGACGAATCAAGACCTTATAAACCAAGTAATTGAAAGAGTCATCCCTATTTTTGAAAGAATGTATCCCGGAAAAGTCGCGCTTTTTATGTTTGACAATAGCAGCAATCACAATGCATATGTCGAAGATGCCTTAGTAGTTTCAAGGATGAATCTAAAGGATGGAGGCAAACAACCACTTCTCCGTGATGGCAGAATGCCCGATGGTTCCACTCATGTTATGACGTTTGTAGATGTTGATGGCATAACGAAATCAAAAGGTATCCGACGAATTCTTGAAGAGCGTGGTTTGTGGGTGGCTGGATTGGCGAAACAATGTGATTTGTGCAAAGCACATGTTAATGAACCAACAAATCCACAATGTTGCGCAACCCAGATCCTCAGTCAACAGCCTGATTTTGCATCTCAAAAAAATCGCTTGCAAGAAATTATTGAAGCCGCTGGACATATGTATATTTCTTATCCCAAATTTCACTGTGAACTCAATTACATTGAGTCGTTTTGGGGAGATGCAAAGCAATATGCACGTTTACATTGCGATTATACTTTTAAAAGCCTTAAAGAAACCGTTCCACGTGCTTTAGATTCTGTATCATTAACTAAGATTCGTCGATTTGCACGCCGCTCTAACCGATATATGAGTGTATATGAACAAGGACTTTCAGGGAAGGCTGCTGTCTTTGCGGTGAGAAAATATCGGTCACATCGTCGCGTTCCAGAGAGCGTTTTGGAGGAATTTGATCATTTAGAATAAAATAATTATTGAATTTGTTTAAAATAATTAGGGATCGGTTTTATCAATTTAGGTGGAATGGTTCTTTTCTCCATTCATTTCTGCTTTAAATAAAAAAATGTTTATGTTATTTCAAGCTTGATTTATTGTTTTTATTTTATGATAAAACGGCAACAGCAATTAAATTAAATCACTTATCATGTGAAATGTAAACCAATTATAGTGCTTCGAATGCAAAATCACGTTTTCACGTGAAAATATGACCAATCAGAGCCAATTTTTTAGCGCTGAAATTTATTTATTTATATACTGGAACATCATTTTTAAACTTTAACTACTCGATAATTTATTATTAAAAATATTTAAAAAAAATACGTTAAATTGCAGAGCTAATCTAGAGCTATCAAATGACGTATTTTTTTTTAAGTTTCCATATTTGGATACAAAGTTTTAGCAATTCAAAAAACGTGATGCCTTTAGACTTTCTGCACCATACGCTATATGAACGTAGGTGGTGTTCGTAGGACGCTATAGATCGGTGTATTTTGGACGCACTAGAACGTTTATATTTAATTCCTGATGTATTATTATTATTATAGTTTCTACGGTTTTATTATTATTATATTATTATTATTATTATTATTATAGCCTCCGCGATTTTGTTATTATTATTATTCTTGTCTCCCACGGTTTTTAGCCCTCACGATTCTTGCTTCCATAGTTTCGTCTCCCACGATTTTTAGCTCCCACGATTCTTATCCCTATGATTTTATTTTTATTATTATTTAGTCCCCACGGTTTTATTATTATTATTATAATTATAATATTTTTTCGAATTGAATAAAAATTATAATTATAAATCGCGATTATTATAGTTAATCACGATTTTAATAATCACTGATTAATCACGATTATTCACGATTAATCACGATTTTAATAATCGCTGATTAATCGCAATTAATCGTCTATCAACATTTGTACTCGACTATATAGTTGATAGGTGATTAATCGCGATTTTGTATTCACGATTCATAACACTATTATGAGACAGCTAAGGGTGGAAGGCTCAATTGATATGAAGGCTGGCTCAATAATTGTGCCTTTGGCTAATTAATTTTGCGCCAGCTAAATTCTGACTAAATTCTGGTTCAAAGGCTAATTAAATTGCACCAGCTAAATTCTGGCTCAAAGGCTAATTAATTTTTTTCTGGCTAAATTCAGGCGCAATTTCTGATTGGCTGGCGCAATTTTGGTCACGTAACAAAAGGTTGATCAGATAAAATTATTAATTAATTTTACCAATATTAATATTTTTAATATATTGTTTTAAAATAGCTATAATTTGGTCAATTTTAATGTTACAGAAATGAAATATATATCATCTTGTAGCTAAGAACCAGATCTTTTGATCTGTCATAGGAATATCATAGTAGAAAATCGCTCCTAGTTATGTAAAATTGATTTGAAATTAAAGCTAAAATTAATTATTTTTAAAAATTTAAAAATAATTATTTAATAAATTTTATAATTGCGCCAGCCAATCAGAATTGCATCATTATTTAGCCTTTGCGCCAGAATTTAGTCATTGCACCAGATTGCACTGTAGCTAAATTTGGAACTCAATTGGCTAAATTATATCTAGTTAAATTCCTGACTCAATTCGTATTGTGTCTACTATATATATTTTCAAAATTGATTTTAAATTTTTGAGGTATTTCGTCTTTTTGAGATTTATACAGAATCTATTCTATATATGGAAGTAAAAAAAGTATTCAGTTATATGTATCTTTAACCAAGGAATTNCGATTATTATAGTTAATCACGATTTTAATAATCACTGATTAATCACGATTATTCACGATTAATCACGATTTTAATAATCGCTGATTAATCGCAATTAATCGTCTATCAACATTTGTACTCGACTATATAGTTGATAGGTGATTAATCGCGATTTTGTATTCACGATTCATAACACTATTATGAGACAGCTAAGGGTGGAAGGCTCAATTGATATGAAGGCTGGCTCAATAATTGTGCCTTTGGCTAATTAATTTTGCGCCAGCTAAATTCTGACTAAATTCTGGTTCAAAGGCTAATTAAATTGCACCAGCTAAATTCTGGCTCAAAGGCTAATTAATTTTTTTCTGGCTAAATTCAGGCGCAATTTCTGATTGGCTGGCGCAATTTTGGTCACGTAACAAAAGGTTGATCAGATAAAATTATTAATTAATTTTACCAATATTAATATTTTTAATATATTGTTTTAAAATAGCTATAATTTGGTCAATTTTAATGTTACAGAAATGAAATATATATCATCTTGTAGCTAAGAACCAGATCTTTTGATCTGTCATAGGAATATCATAGTAGAAAATCGCTCCTAGTTATGTAAAATTGATTTGAAATTAAAGCTAAAATTAATTATTTTTAAAAATTTAAAAATAATTATTTAATAAATTTTATAATTGCGCCAGCCAATCAGAATTGCATCATTATTTAGCCTTTGCGCCAGAATTTAGTCATTGCACCAGATTGCACTGTAGCTAAATTTGGAACTCAATTGGCTAAATTATATCTAGTTAAATTCCTGACTCAATTCGTATTGTGTCTACTATATATATTTTCAAAATTGATTTTAAATTTTTGAGGTATTTCGTCTTTTTGAGATTTATACAGAATCTATTCTATATATGGAAGTAAAAAAAGTATTCAGTTATATGTATCTTTAACCAAGGAATTTATTTGGGTAGTTAAAAAATTTCAGATTTTAAGTAAAATAATTTGTCTTCTATGAAAAACTATTTTAACTTTTTTTTCCAAAATTGCAATTTCGGGACTTCAAAATAATTTAGCATGCAAATATAGTACCTACCATCTTTATTGATAGTTAAAAAATTTCAGATTTTAAGTAAAATAATTTGTCTTCTATGAAAAACTATTTCGACTTTTTTTCCAAAATTGCAATTTTGGGACCCCAAAATAATTTAGCATGTAAATATGGTACCTACCATCTCTATTGATAGGTATGTGATATATACTTGATATCCAATATATCAGATATTTGATTGATAGTGTAATTTAAAGTACGGAGTAGGTTGAGTTGGATTGGACTTTCTTTAGTATTAAAATCGTTATCTCCTTTTTCAGACTTATGAAAAATTTTGTATAATCTATATACAATTACAGTTTAAAAAAAATCGTAATAATTATTTTTACTTTCAATATTCTATAAGAGCAAAAGAAAAAAAATTAATCCTTAAAATTAGTAATGTATAAATAAGTCTATAAATATCATTAGGAATTGCTATATATAAAGAAATTAAAACTTGATTTAATATACAATATTTAAAAATACCTGTTTCCTTACGCATAATGTAGATTTTCAGTACATCTCCTACAAAAATTTAGTCCTAATTAATTGATAATATACGAATCTTATACAATTAATTATAATTATTATCTGCAATATTAACTGTAAAATTGTCAGTTGTTATTTCATAATTGATTTATTGAATATTCTTTGAAAACTGAAAATACTCCTTGTAGTATCAACAGAATTTTAGAAAATTGAGTTAACTTTTTATAATCTTGTATCAATTTAATTAAAGTTAAATCTGACCAACTAATTTTTAAATAAAATATTTTAAATTCTGCATTTTTTCCTAAATGAGTTAATAACATATAGTCTGATCTTTGTACAATTTTTCACAAACTTTTCCTAATCGCACTAACTAAACTTTCTCATTTACCCCTTAATTTAGAAACTTTATATTAATTAATAATTCAAAATAAAGTGATTATCTAGTATGTAATAAATATACCATATATTGATAGATCCCTAATAAATTATTCATCACAATATTTATCAGCAGAACAATTATTTCACATATATAAGTACCTTCATTTATCTGTGGTTTTTTGTTTTTTGTGAATAATTTATATTTCAAAGATTTTTAAATTCTATCTCTAAAAAAAAAATACTATATATTAATTAATAACCAGTAATCAAGAATTAGTTTAGAAAAAAATATAGACATCGTTTCCAATATTTCTCTTGTTATTTGTTCAAATTTTTCGAGTTGATTTATCTATTTTCTAAATTCAATATTTTTTACGATATTATATCTTTTAGAGTCAATTCTCTTTCTTTATTTTTAACAAATTCTTTGTATATATTAAGAATTGTACTGTTTTGTTTTAACTTATATTTTTAGAATGATTCTTGGAATATATTGCAAAGTGATATAGACATTTTTGTAAAAGGCTCCAATCTGTATAACGTAATTCTGTTTTAACTCTCTTTCACATTTGCTTTTTATAGTCTGAAGTTTCTTTTATACGTTGAAATTAATAACAACAAATTAACATGTAGAATATAAAAAATTAAATTAATATAAATTATAAACCTTTTTAACTTCATGTTTCAACAAATTAATATTTACATTTGTATCCCCATTAATCTATTGTATTAATTTGCTTAAAAAAAATATATATTGTATTAATGTTGACTCATAAACTATATTAAGATTATTCGAAAAATTACCAGAACATTTAATTTTATGAGAGAATACATATTATCAATTGCGATCGAGACTTAAAATAAAAATAAAAATATAAAATATATTGTGAAAATAAAAATAAAAAAAGAAACTACAGTCGAGTCTCTTTATAATCACATTTTATATAATCATATATATTAAAAATTTTTTAGAATTACACTTTTTACAAAAACCAATATTTATTAATGCTATATAAAAAAAATTTTATATAATCACTGAATTTTTTATAATCACATTAGTCACATGCTATAAGAATTTATACATATTAATATTATTTAAAAAAGTCTCTAGGTAATCACAATTGTTTATAATCATTTTTTTTTTTATTGGTTCCGATGATATAATTATAAAGAAACTCGACTGTATTAAAAAAACACGTAAGATCAGATTAGGTTTCTGATCCCATATTTCATCGAAAATGCTGACAATTATAAAAATAGTATTTGCAATTAGCTACTATTACTATACATGTTTCCAAAATTGATTTTGGATTTTTGAGGTATTTCGACTTTTTGAGATTTATGCAGAATCTATTTTATATATGGAAGTAAAAAAAGTNATATTAAGATTATTCGAAAAATTACCAGAACATTTAATTTTATGAGAGAATACATATTATCAATTGCGATCGAGACTTAAAATAAAAATAAAAATATAAAATATATTGTGAAAATAAAAATAAAAAAAGAAACTACAGTCGAGTCTCTTTATAATCACATTTTATATAATCATATATATTAAAAATTTTTTAGAATTACACTTTTTACAAAAACCAATATTTATTAATGCTATATAAAAAAAATTTTATATAATCACTGAATTTTTTATAATCACATTAGTCACATGCTATAAGAATTTATACATATTAATATTATTTAAAAAAGTCTCTAGGTAATCACAATTGTTTATAATCATTTTTTTTTTTATTGGTTCCGATGATATAATTATAAAGAAACTCGACTGTATTAAAAAAACACGTAAGATCAGATTAGGTTTCTGATCCCATATTTCATCGAAAATGCTGACAATTATAAAAATAGTATTTGCAATTAGCTACTATTACTATACATGTTTCCAAAATTGATTTTGGATTTTTGAGGTATTTCGACTTTTTGAGATTTATGCAGAATCTATTTTATATATGGAAGTAAAAAAAGTACCTAATTATATATATCTTTAATCAAAGAATTTACCTGGGTGGTCAAAAAATTTCAGGTTTTAAGTAAAATAATTTCGTCTTCTATGAAAAACTATTTCGACTTTTTTCTCCAAAATTGCAATTTCGGGACCCCAAAATAATTTAGCGTGCAAGTATAACTATTACACAGGAAATAATATTCTACCATAATTGACGCAATCCATTCACTAAAATATAAATATTAGAAAATTTAATAGTTCATTATATTTAATATATTTTTTTCAAAAGGAATTTTATGAACTTACTCGTTGTTTTAAACTTTTATCAGTTCCAAAACTTTGAAGTTTTTTTAAACAGTGTTTTTCTCTTAGAGTCTGTTTTAACATATTTTTTACATTTTTTAATATTTTTATAAATCTTATATTTCATGCTCACGATCTCCACTCCAACTACTTAAATCAACATATTTATACAAAGCAGTAATAACAGTATACATGTTGTCCAAATCCCAAATCATTTGAGATTTGGGATGTCAAAATGCATAAATTACTAGTATTTGAGATTTGAGATTTAAGATTTTAGCAAAAGATACTAATTATAATTTGAGATTTGGAATTTGAGATTTTAGTATTTAGAATTTTGGCATTTGGATTTTGAATTTAGATAGCAGGTATAAGCAACAGTAATAAAAGTTAATAAAAAATTTTTCATTATTAGAAAATTTAATTAAAAAAAAATCATAAAGTGACAAATAACAATAATTTCCTTTTTAAACAGTTCCATATTTCTTTTTCTAATATAGTGCGAAACCTCTATAATAGGAACTTAGAAAATCTTAAATAAAATTTGATCTACCGATCAGATTTCTTTTATATTATAGTATTTGAATATATACATTTGGGAAAATCTATTTATGGAAAAAATTTTTTTTCTCAATTTTCTTGGTTTATGTAAGTACCATGTGATGCGATTTTAACCAATTAGAATTCAAGAATTCAAGAACACGTGACTATATTATATTAATAAGGATTGTTATAAAAAAATCTATAATTCATTATAAATTGTATCAGGTACATTACAATGAGATTTATATTTTTTAACTGCATATTTTACTATTTTTTCAGTAATACTTTTTCTGTATATATCTATATATCTTTATAATTTACGTACATATTTTTATATTTTTAAAAGGTATAAAATATTGAAAACTTGAAAATTTTTTTTCAGACGAATTTCAGATAAAATTATAATAGTTTTTTATTTTTAGTATATTCTCAAATTTGATGGGTATAATTAAATTGTGTAACTTTAACTCCAGTAAAAGTTGATCAATTTTAATCAGATCAAAATTTTAACCAATGATTTTGAAAACTTAGGTTCTGAACTATTATTTTCTACAGTTAGAATTTTTATTTCTATATTTGGAAAAAAAGTTTTAAGGCAAAATAGTTGATCAATTTTTACTAGTGTTCTAAGCCGGTCTAAAAAAATCGGCCCGGCTAAGCCTATATTTTAAAATCAACTTAGCCGGCTTAGTCGGCTAAAGCCAAAATTTCTTAATATAGAAATAAAATTTATGAGCACGTCTTGTGAAAATCATGTGAAAGTCATGTGTTTAATTAGAAACATCAATAAATCAAACTTTATTATTTTATAAACTGGGATTTACATTTATAATATCCCTCCCATCTAATATTTCTCCTATCTAATGCTAAAGTATTATCAATATTATTATTTTTTTTCGATATCTAATGCTAAATTATTATTATTAAGATTATCATTATTATTATTATCCCTCCCACCAAATGCTAAAGTATTATTATCTATATCTAATACTAAATTTTTATCATTAAAATTATTACTTTTATTTAATTCTAGATTATTATTATTCTCATTATGTAAGTTATTAAGATTAGAAGACAAATTATTTTGTTGATTTAAGCCTTTTTCTTTTTCTTATTGTCCTAATAATAAAAATTATTTAATTATTATTTAATTATTTATTTAATTATTTAATATTTAATTATTTAATTATTTAATT
>PQFF01000596.1:8165-26339 GCA_003547095.1 Diversispora epigaea | reverse complement strand
TATTTAATTATTTAATTATTTAATTTTTAATTATTTAATTATTTAATTATTTAATATTTAATTATTAAATTATTTAATTATTTAATTATTTACAAGATAATTAAATATATTTACCTCTCGAAAAAAAGTTCCAGTAGGGCCATTGTAAGACATAAATTTGGTCTAGATTTTTCTTGGGCTGTCTACGTTTCATCAATAATAAACTCGATAAAAAAAAAAAATATTCGATCAAAAAAATATTTGAATGCTTATCTTTTACATTGTTATTTTTATTTAATTAATAAAAAATAAAAATATCTCGCGCACATCTGCTACATTGCTAATTAATAAAAATTCCTCATACTGCTTTGCCATTTTTTTAATAAAAAAAATCGGCTAAAAAAATCAAAAAATTACCTTATATAGTATCGACTTAGCCGATTTTCAAAAAATCGGCCGGCTAAGCCGGCTAAATCGACTAAGTCGACTAATGACCTTTCGGCTTCGAACACTAATTTTTACTATAACCAAGTTCCTATTATAGAGGTTTCGCACTGTATCTCGAAAAATAAATTTGAAAAGAAACAAGTATATAAGGAAAAAGAATATACAAAGTGTAGAGTTTACAACGCATATGCATATATCTCAAGCTAACTATTTGAATTTGGATATTGATATTATTAGTTTTTACATAATAGGTATTTTAGTACGAGTCGACATGAGAATTTTTTCACAAAGAAAATGCATACGTCATGAATAAATTAATTAATTGATAATTGGTATTACTACATCAGTAAATTTTTTTAAATGTAAGCTTTCGAAGTATTTCACTCCGATAATCTTCGAATACCTCCAATATAAACGTAATATTTATGAAGGTTATTGGTATCAAAAACCTTCATTTTTATTAATAAAACATAATACTGCAAAGGTTATTGATATTGATAACCTTCATTAACCTTCATTTTATCATAATAAATGTAATATTTGCGAAGGCTATTGGTCTGATAACCTTCAATAACTTTTTAAAATGAAATTATTACAATAACTTTTGTTATAAAAAATTTCCTGATGTAGTTAAAAATTTTAATTAAAGATTCAATGTATACAAATTTCCATTATGTTTGAATTCCTTCTATAATACATATTACATGATAAGTTAATTATTTTAGTAAAAATATCAAGTTATACAAGTTATTACAAGTGAAATTTATAGGTACTTATACTCGAGAATGAATCATATATCTGAAATAAATTTGCATTCATGTGACAATCACAATTAAGTCATCATATATTCTATCAATTATAAACAGTTACTAGTATGTGACCCGTCGCTTTGCTGACGGATTAATTTTATAATTAAATATTATTTTTATTACTATATTAAATTAAATTTAGTTATAAGTAAATTTATTTTATTATTTATTTTATTAAGTTTAATTTATTAATTTATTAATTATATATGTAATATTAAATTGATAGCTTAGCCAGAATTAAATTCGTATTATGGAAATTTTATTAAATCAATAGTGTTAGCCACCCTCTTTAATTTTTAGCTGAACCCAATTGCAATGTAGGGATCGACCTAGGTGCATTGAATTTTTTGCTATACAATAGTAAGCAAAATTCGTTATCCACAATTAAGGTGTGATGCAAGCCATTTTTTTTACGTTGTAATACATGGTCAATNTTAATTAAAGATTCAATGTATACAAATTTCCATTATGTTTGAATTCCTTCTATAATACATATTACATGATAAGTTAATTATTTTAGTAAAAATATCAAGTTATACAAGTTATTACAAGTGAAATTTATAGGTACTTATACTCGAGAATGAATCATATATCTGAAATAAATTTGCATTCATGTGACAATCACAATTAAGTCATCATATATTCTATCAATTATAAACAGTTACTAGTATGTGACCCGTCGCTTTGCTGACGGATTAATTTTATAATTAAATATTATTTTTATTACTATATTAAATTAAATTTAGTTATAAGTAAATTTATTTTATTATTTATTTTATTAAGTTTAATTTATTAATTTATTAATTATATATGTAATATTAAATTGATAGCTTAGCCAGAATTAAATTCGTATTATGGAAATTTTATTAAATCAATAGTGTTAGCCACCCTCTTTAATTTTTAGCTGAACCCAATTGCAATGTAGGGATCGACCTAGGTGCATTGAATTTTTTGCTATACAATAGTAAGCAAAATTCGTTATCCACAATTAAGGTGTGATGCAAGCCATTTTTTTTACGTTGTAATACATGGTCAATGTGTCAATATATGGCTGGAAATAAATCTGGACGACAAAGTAAAGTTGGTGAACGATATTTTGAGAAATTTCGAACTCGTTTCTGGAAGAGACCACGTAAGTTTATAAATAAAGCATTTGTCATTGATTAGGTATCTGGAATTAAGTATCATACGTTATTTTTTGCTGGGTTTGAAAATAGAAACGCAATTTGATATAATTCATAATGTAAACGTTGCCACAAGACGTGCCTGAGAAAAATGTCACAATCGTATCCCACCTCCAACT
Organism: Diversispora epigaea; assembly: GCA_003547095.1. Lineage (NCBI taxonomy): Eukaryota > Fungi > Glomeromycota > Glomeromycetes > Diversisporales > Diversisporaceae > Diversispora > Diversispora epigaea. The sequence continues at coordinate 23,801 of PQFF01000596.1, read as the reverse complement.
TATGAGGAAGTGTCATCAATGCTGAGTTATCGTGAATCTCCAGCTAGCCAAAAAGATCGATCAGCATCCCCCACCTGCAGAATTCTTAGTAGAAGGGGTGAAGTTAGCAATAATGCAAGTAATATTGTAAATGAGACACGAGAAGCGAAAGTTTATTACTTCGTAATAGTGAAATAAATCTGGGCCATAACGATTCCAGTAATTTATCATCCGATTTGTTAAATGTTACCGATCCCAACGAGTAGACTTACATCTAGTATATCCTTACCATGTAACGAAAATGATATTAGTATACAGGATGTGGATGGTAGTCAACCACTACAATTATATTTATCAAATGCTTTACCAGAAATATATATATATATATACATAATGAAATCTTGTAATAATTTAACATATGTGTATTATAAAAACACAGTAATTAGGGTTTCCGCATGGCTCGAATCAAACTATTTTGTATTTATTTTTGTAAAGCATTTATGTATATACGATTTTGTAACAATAAACGCCAGAATTCTTTACCCGAAAAATAGGCTAATATTATTTTCATAATATGGGTATGAATGTGTATATGTTGCCATTTTTAATTGTTTGTTAACAGAATGAAATGCACAAGAAAGGATGATTTGTGTAAGAAGATATAGAAGCTTTTTCAAAAGCAAATTAGATATAGTGTGAATTCGTGAAAGTTTTCAAATTAATTTGTTTACATTTTAGCTTCTAAAGCTACTTGTTGTATCTGATACAAGTCAATAGTAAAATCGGTAAAATTGCGAACTGTAATTGCAGGGGGGATTACTGGTGCATATCTGGGGAATGGGAAACCCTGGGTCCCAAAATACTTCACCTATGGGAATATTTATCTGAAAATTTGGCAAGTTTGGTGCATTGCAAGGAGCAGGGTCACTGATAGGATCTCTTGAATTTTTTCTAGCATTTCCAAAATCCCATTTTCGTATTGCCATTCCTTGACGATAAAGTTTTGCCTAACATTAAAAAAACAAACTAATTAGATATGAAAAGATACAATGCTTGACTTGGTATTATTGAATGATATACCGTCATTGTTCTATAAAAATAACCAGTTGCGGGTTCTCGAATCTCTATTCTTGGACTTGAAATCTTAATACTGACAACAGCACGAACGTATTGTTCGCACATCCAAGTCAAGCACCTTTGTTTCAAATGACCAACACCTTGGCCAACAGCTACCTCACACATTATCCGTGCATACGGATTTCCCTACATAGACCATAATAATGAAAATCACACATTTAACAATATACATAAAACACATAGAACTTGACATACATCTATATCACTGGGAGGACGTGGTCGTATGGTGGAAGTAGCAGGCCTTGGAATAAGTGCTGTACCTGGATATACAGCAACGTCAGGAGCTATTTCAACCCCATTTCCATAAGGCTTATAGTGTACTATATGAAAAGACTATTAATATTATTGAAAATTCAATAACAAGAATCAAACTAGAATAGATCCTCTTACGAGGTTGTCCAGAAACTTTTATAGGAGGACGAAAAATGACTCCACCATTAGGAACTTCGAAAAAGTTTTGAAGCAAGTGAACAACATCCTCATGTACGGGTGTGGTCATATCAATTATATGTACGCTACCAGTTTTATTGTCACTGTTTAACTCGAACTGGAATTTGTATTCAGATGACCCGTAGTTGTTAAGAAAAGTGTTATATTCTTTAATCGTTATATTCGTGCCAATTTGGAAAGGCCAACTGCATTCCATACAAAGTCCACATTAGCTGATACTTAAGTAATAGGATACACCTATACGCTACCTGCTTTCTGCTATGGGCTTTTTTGGTAATTTTGGACAATTATGTAAAAATTCATGCCATTTATCCAACATAACTGCCCACCAAATTTCATTTGAAGTACGTGCACGAGACATTTTCAAGAGAAAAAAAAAAGTAAAATAAAAATTTAGTATTTCCCGGGTATATTTAAGGGTGTCCAAAAATTTATTATCTGGTATTATGTAATAATTATGTATCACAAAAAATGTGAAGAGAATTTTAGAAGTAATGCTGAGTACAATTTATTACAACTAAGAACTTTCATGGTGTATTATTTTCTATTTCACACATGTTATTATTAACAATATCTTCGAGTTTTTTGACATCTTTATACCAACTAGTGATGTTGAGCGCCTTGGACCTCTAATGCAATTTGATTATGTCGGAAGAAAGCATCCTCGCATGAAAGGTGGTCGATATTCAACCACAGGTTCCTCGCCAAGAAGTATCTGGGCTATTAGAATGCATTTCTCCTGAAATTTACGATTTTTCTTGCCGAAGGCAGTCACAAGGTGGCTAGATTCCAATTCTTTTTAAGTTCATCTATTTCCTTTTTTAACTTTACGTGTCTAGTGTTGTTAACGGTCCAGCTTGGTCCGACTTGAGACCAAACGTTGACAAGTCAAGCCGAACCGAACCCCACCGACTTGAAAGTACAAGTCAAACCAAGCTTGACCGAACCGTTCAAGTCGATGGGACTGATGGGTTGATGGAAAAATTAATGACGTTGATAGTTTATCAACCCCATTAGCCCCAGTCAATGGAGTCAACGGGATTGATAAGATTAATAATATATATATAATTATATGATTCTATTCTGCCCCATCAACCCCATCGACTTGGAATAATCGCAAGTCGATCGACTTGAAGTCAAACCGAACCGATGACTTGAAACAGTCGAACCCCATCGGTCCAGCTTGGACGTGCCACTCAATTTACCATGAAAATAGTCAAAGCTAGAATGGGGACGCAAAAGTTAATTGCCGTCTTGTACCAGGATTTTTGGGACCATCCATGTGTACTGATAAAATTCTCAAGAAGGTCAGAGGAAAAATTACTAGACGAATAACTCCCGAAGATAAAAATAGTAAATTTTTCAGGCAAATGACTACAAATCCACTTGAATGGGCCATAATTCCGCATACCTCTAACATAAAAAATAATGCTCGACTTTCTATCACGATTCCGACCGAAGTGCTGGTTAAAAAATATAACTCTGCATTACCTAACTATATCTTGCTTGGTAATGATTGGTTCTATGGTCGCAAATATGATAATGACGAACTCCAGACTTATTTACCGGAAATAGTGACTGACGCAAAAGATGGTTGGAAAGAACAACTCTGCGTATCAAGGATCTTGAAGCCAAAAAGAAGTCAAGGGTTATAGTATCTGTTGATAACAGAAATATTAATGATTTTTACAAATCAATCCCTGGAGAGTCAAATACTTCTGCAACTTCTGATTCGGGACTTCTTTCAGCTCAGATACTTCGGACTCAAGTGCTTCAAATGCTTCTTTGTCCAGTTCGGGATCAGAAGATGTACATGTGTATAAGACTACAGCTATAAAGAAACGTCCCAAGTGAAAACATCGCAAAGGGGGGATGTGTAACAAATTATCGATACATTGATTATTTTTCTGGAAGGGTGAATATTTTAGGATCGCATCAATAAATGTCGGAGACTATGGGCGTTAGGATAGGGAATGATAAATCGAGGTTTTAGATATCTAAATTTTTCGCATTACTTATTTCTATCTGCTTGTCGTCCAACAATAAAATTTATCTGAAGCGAAGCGTCATAAATATTCAGTCATTTTATTATTCAGCCATTTTTTATGATATTCATTTAAATTACAGGTTTTTCATACGATCCAATTTCTCAAATTTATAATTCGATACATATATTTTTTAAAATCTGCATAAAATGGTAAGTAATAAAAAAGGATTAAGAATTTTAAATGTTATCATTTTCAATGAAACATAAACTATCTTTTATTTTTATCCAACCAAAAGTTGTGTAAAGAAGGAATTAAAATTGACTTTTCTGTAGAACAAATTGAGTTTCTAAAAAAAAGACATTGTAGTTAAAAAATGATTATTCATTACAAGCTGTTATGTTTGAAGGAATTTGTCCACAATCTATTTGGCTTAATGACCAGCCAGCTTCGTAGCCTTCAACTTTGTAACATGTGTCTTGACTATTGTCAATATCATCTTCCCAACTAGTATTTTTATAAATATGGAGTTGAAGACAATATTTGGAAAGTGACACTGAAGTGCTAAACACTAGACATTCGGATTGACCGCTGGTAAAATATAGATTATCTTGATTCCATACAACATCGTGAGTGTCACAATTACTTATCCATGCTTCTCCTTCCGCTCTCGACCAGAAAGTAGATTTGAGTTTAATCGTTGATGCATTTACTATACATAATGTAAATTAAAACATAAAATAGAAATAGTAAATATTGGTACTGTGAACTATAAACGTCGTTGAACTTTTTTTTAAAAAAATATTTAATTACCTTCACATACATTAGCGACTAGGCAGAAAATTGTGAAAATGGTAAGAGTGAGGAAGATATTGTATTTCATTATTAAAAATACAAGGCTGTGTTTCGATATTAATTTCTTAAAGATATTATCTACTTTCGTTATCTCTTATTTTTATTGTAAGTTCACGACACATTTATATAAGAAATTGATTTCGATAGACTATCTTGAAAATACTATAAAAGTTCTCAATATATATTTTTTATTTCACAATAATATAATATTTTTAAAAATCTTAATTCCATACACATGCATTTTTCGATGAAAATATAAGAATAGTCCTAACCTATTATCTAAATAAATTATATATTTAATCGACAATTTTATATAAGGTTATCAAGAATTATCGAGTGAAAATTAATTTTAAATCACATGCCATAATTAATTTTTCTTTATATATATTTTTTTAGATAAGGAGTAATAATTAATTTTAATATTGACAATTTTTCAGTGACAATTTAATAAAATTAAATTAAATAGTATTATAAAATTTTAAACTATAAAACATAAAATTTATTTATATAATATATAAAATTTATATTATATTGTTATTGTCCTTAAACCTGACCTGTGATTTGAATTGGGTTTCTAAGTCAGATCTGACTTTTAAGAACACTGGTATAATCCTTTATTTATTAATTTAAATTAATTCAGAAAGAATTAATAAATTTTATATAAAAAAAATTTTCATAAAAAGATAATTTTGATTATAATTTTGATTATAATTTTGACTTCTGTTTAAAAAATTAACAAATAGTAAAGTATATAGCTTATTAATAAACTTGAAATTATTATTGTTTTAATTATTGTTTTAATTATTGTTTTTTTATTGTCATAATTTATTTATTTTATAATTATTTTTTGATTAGAATTTAGAATTTATATAGTTTTTTATTATCCATTGTTTATTTCTACTTTATTTATTTTTTTTCAAGTTTAGGTTAGATCTAGAGCTAAATAAATTATAGTTTATTTTTGTTTTTATATAAATTATAATATTTTCTATATAGATAATATATATTTTTTTATTAATATTTTTAAAATTATGTGCCTCTTTGCTTTTAACAATATTTGTTATAAAGTATACATAAAACACAAAAATTATTATTTATTTTATTTTATTTATAAAATAATATTTATATATAAAATTTTTTTATTCAAGTAATTTCTAAATTGTTAATTGTGTAATAGTTTTAAATAACTTTTACTAACTGAATAAAGAAAATAAGCAAGGAGATATACAAATAAGCAAAGAGATTTGTAGTTTATTTACAAATAAACTAAGTCAATTTGTATTAAAAATTTTAATTATTTGACATGTAAAGAAGATTTGTAGATCATTTGCAAATAGGTTGTTCATTTAACATGTGATTTAAATATACAATATACATTTAATAATGTTTTCATTAAATAAATTTTTATAAAGATTTTGTTAAGAATTTTATAAATAATTTATTTTTTAAAAAAACTTTTTAAGTTTTATATTATTTGATTGATTTATTGATATTAGATATGTTTTTGATAGTCAAATATATAATAAACATTTAGTATATATTTAAATATTGGACATATATTTAGATATTTGATATGTGTTTAGATTTTTGATATATAATTAGACTTTTGACATTCATTTAAACATTTGAAATTAATGTTGAATGACAAAATATTTTGGTAGATGAAATCAATTTTTACTATTAACTCTAATTCAGATTTACATTTAAAAATAAGTAAAGAATTATATACAGATAATATAAACAATAATACCTTTGTATAAATGTTTTTACATTACTTAATATTATTAATTTCTTTAATAAAATAATATAAAATAATAATTCTATTTAGTATATATTTAGCAGCAATTAAAACTGAATGTAGATACAAAAATAATAAAATACAATGTAATGAAAAAGTTGTATTAAATGTTTAAGAAAACATGATAAAATCACACCTTTTTACATATTTTATTTGTTTCATCAACTTTTAGATAGAATGTAAGAAGTAAATATATATTGATTAAGTTTTTAGATTATTTAGATAATTTAAATTTATTGCTCATTAAAATATGAACATCTTGTTCTAAATAAAATAAATAAAAGAAAAAAAAAAGTAATATATATATATATAAATATAAATAAATAAAAATATTAATAAATAAATAAATTGATTCATTAATTATTATTTTTTTTTTAAAAAAAAAAATTAATTTAATTTTTTCATATATTCACCAATGTTCCAAACATTAGTTTTTAATTCAAGATGTTGCAAGTTAAGTCCATCCTGAAAATAAATAAATAAATGAGTAAATAAATGAATGAATGAANAATGTTTTTACATTACTTAATATTATTAATTTCTTTAATAAAATAATATAAAATAATAATTCTATTTAGTATATATTTAGCAGCAATTAAAACTGAATGTAGATACAAAAATAATAAAATACAATGTAATGAAAAAGTTGTATTAAATGTTTAAGAAAACATGATAAAATCACACCTTTTTACATATTTTATTTGTTTCATCAACTTTTAGATAGAATGTAAGAAGTAAATATATATTGATTAAGTTTTTAGATTATTTAGATAATTTAAATTTATTGCTCATTAAAATATGAACATCTTGTTCTAAATAAAATAAATAAAAGAAAAAAAAAAGTAATATATATATATATAAATATAAATAAATAAAAATATTAATAAATAAATAAATTGATTCATTAATTATTATTTTTTTTTTAAAAAAAAAAATTAATTTAATTTTTTCATATATTCACCAATGTTCCAAACATTAGTTTTTAATTCAAGATGTTGCAAGTTAAGTCCATCCTGAAAATAAATAAATAAATGAGTAAATAAATGAATGAATGAATAAATGAATGAATAAATAAATAAATAATAATTAATTAATTAATTAAAAACAAAAACGTACAAATAATTTCCTAGTTTCACTTCTCAATTCTTTTATTTGATCTGTTGTAGCAGCACTTCCTTGAAGAGATTTTAATTCACCTTCTAATCTTTCAATCTTTTGTGCATAATCTCGTACCTAATTAAGATTCCAATAAAATAATAATAAAATAACAATAAAATAATAATAAAATGATAAAATAAGAAATATCTATTCAATACCTTACTAGTAGATTTCTGAAGTTCTTCCACTGAACTTAATAAAAGATTAGAAGAAGTATGATATTCATCCAAAAGATAATAATATCCCGAACCACCTGCAATCGTCAAACCTAATAAGAATCCAATGAGACTATATACAAAAATTACATGTATGTGTGTTTAATTAATTTTTTTTTTTTTGATTTTAGAAATATTCATAAAAACTTCAACTTTAGAAATTTTTTTAAAAATATTTATTAGAACATTCATTAAAACATTTATTAAAAAGCAATTGCACGTAATGTACATAATGAATGTAATGAATTAATTGAATTAATGAATATAAGAATAATGAACGTGGTGAATGTAAGGAATGTAATGAACGTAATGAAGTAATGAACGTAATGAATGTAATGAACGTAATGAATGTAATGAACGTAATGAATGTAATGAACGTAATGAATGTAATGAATATAATGAATAATCCAATGTATAGAACGTAATAACAACAATAATAAAAATAATAATAATGATAATAATAATAATAATAATAATTAATAATTAATAATAATAATTAATATTATTATTACTTACCCTCCTCGAAAAGCACCAATTGGGTTTCTTATTATTGGGGTTAGTCGTTTTTCTGGTTTTTCAATATCAGCAGAAGTTTCATTATGTTGAGCACGATATATTGTACTATTATTAAAATTTCGAATAATTAGTGATTGTGGTGGTGATTGTAATAATAATGGTGACGACGATGGTGGTGATTTCGATGTTGATAGCAATGATATTGTTGTTAAAGGTGTTAAAAAAGATGCTGTTAATATTGTTGAGAACTGTCGAGATTGTTGCTGAAATTGTCGAAACTTTTGAGTAAATAATTGCATATTAAAAAAAAAAAAGAGAATTCGAGGAGATGATAATCAATCGTAGTATCAATAAAATCAATAAAATCAATTGCATATATAGTATAGAACTATGTACTTTTTATACTTTCGGACTTTTCTGTGATTTGCATAGTTTTAAAGTAACGTCACTAACTTTATACTGTGTATTGCGTATTTATTTATACCACAATAGAAAAAGCTATTATTTTGGAATCGGCGTTATTTTTCATTATATTTAAAATGATAACTAATTTATTTAATTATTTAATTTGAATTTTTTTTTAATCATTAATTAATAAAATAAAATAAAATATAAAAAAATGGCAAGTAATTTTCCAGATGTTTCTTCTTTGCCAATTTCACAAGAGCGTTTGTCGCTTTTGAATCGTTTCAAAAGTGAAAGGTTAGGAAATGTAAGACCTTTAAATGAATTTTTTAGTAGAGAAAGATTTTCTAAACCTAATGGCATGGGAGGTAAGAATCTCATTTTTTTTCACATTCAACGATATATATTCTATATATATTTTATATATTATTCGATGTATGTTCAATATAAATTAAATATTACTCAATACTACTCTCTATAAGTAAAATATACACTCAATATATATTAATATACTCGATATATTTATTTATATTTATTATTTATATTTAATTAAAGATGTTGCCCAAAGACTTTCCTATAACTTAACACATTTTCAATCAAATTATATTATTGTCGTTTTGGGATTATTGGTTTATTGCTTGTAAGTATTAATCATTATTAAATATATTATTAATATATTATTAATTTATCATTAGCATTTATTATTATTATTATTATTATTATTATTTTATCAGTATTATTAATATTTTATTATTTTATTACAAATAATTTTAATTCTAATTAATTAATTTATGTTAATTTAGAATCACAAATTTATGGCTTACCTTAACCATTCTTTTCCTTATGGGTGGATTAAATTTTATTCGTAAATTACCACCTAATGAACCATTTGTTTTTCATGAATATGTTATAACTCAAAAAAAAATGTATACCGTATTATTTTGCATTTCTGTTCCTCTTTTATGGATATCTTCTGCTGGGTCCACTATATTTTGGATTGTTGGTATGTTATTATTTATATATATAAATATCTATCTATCTATCTTTTTTTGGTTGAGATTTATTATTAATTTTTATTATTAATTTTTTTTAATAATAATAATAATTAAATAAAATAGGCGCTTCGGCAACTTTGGTATTAGGTCATGCTGCATTATTTAGACCCGATATAAACGAAAGTTTTACAACAGATAGTCAAGTGTAATCAATTATATAGAGAATTAGATGATATGATTAAATACATAATTTGGTGTAAAGTCATCATCATTATTTTGTTATTATGATTATTATTATTATTATTTTTATTTTTATTTTTATTATTTTTCATTCATTCAAATCTTTGTATTTCATTTTGTGGATATTTAAATATAAATATATATTTATAACAAATAATAGAAGTGATAAATATTTCTTGTGATTTACTTGCAAATAAATTCATGTCTCAAGATTTGTCTTTTTATAGTATACATTTTTTTTAATTTAAACTTGTATAATTAAATATTGACACAATTTCAGAAAAACTGGACATGCATGTCTGGGCACAGTAATGTGGCACAAGAGTTGAATACTAAAATTCTGATGACCCTTTTTTGTGTAATGTTGTATTATAGAAAAATGATCTTATTTACAGATTTTTTGAGTATAACAAGTCTATATCTTCATAGCTCTTTAATCTCTGATAAAGTTTGCAGTTACAAGTATCTTGATTGTTATTAGGTATATCTTTCTGCATTTAGATATTTCCCTTAGACATAAGTGTTTAAGGCATATGTTTTAGTATGTTATTTTTCAGGATGTTTCACTATACTTATTGTCGTTAGGCATATTTTCCTGTGTTTAAATGTTTGGAGACAGTTTGTTGGATGTTCCTTAAATATATGTTCCAGTATACTGTTTTTCAGTATACAATTAATTGTTAACACTGCCACCATGTTTTTTATTAAGACAGATAAACAACTAATATATGTATTAATTTTTTTAAATGTTTGAAACCATTAACAAAGTATTTTGATAAGACAAAATGTAAAGATTGATCAATTTTTGGAGTTCTAGAATTTACACAATCAAACTCAAAATTATCAGTGATTACAATTGATAATTTCAAGAAAGATTTATACTCAATATTACTTAATATTATATAACTATAATAACAAATGTAATATTTATGCATTTGCCAAAAACAAGGCAATGAAGATTTTATTTAATTTTGATTCAGTTTTCTCAAGTATCAAAGTGAAACAATTTATTAAAGATTTTAAATATCATAAGGAAGTATAAATAAATGTAACTTCAACAGTATTAAAGATAAAATTTATAAAAGTCTGAAATTAGTATTCACAATAAACTAATAAATTTAGTAAAAAAACTAAAAACTTATTAATTACACTGGTCGAATGAACAAAAATCGGAATCCTATTGATGACGCAAATATGTATAAATCGGACATCCTATTTGTGAAAATTCATAAATCGGAAATTTCTATTTATAAATCGGAAAAAATCGACTGCCTATATTTAATAAATCTTAGCAAATTTAGCCATCAATCGGAATCCTATTGATGACGCAAATATGTATAAATCGGACATCCTATTTGTGAGAATTCATAAATCGGAAATTTCTATTTATAAATCGGAAAAAATCGACTGCCTATATTAATAAATCTTAGCAAATTTCGCCATCAATCGGAATCCTATTGATGACGCAATATGTATAAATCGGACATCCTATTTGTGAGAATTCATAAATCGGAAATTTCTATTTATAAATCGGAAAAAATCGACTGCCTATATTTAATAAATCTTAGCAAATTTAGCCATCAATCGGAATCCTATTCATGATAAAATCGTCCTATTTTTTTCCATTCGACCGGTGTTAGTTATAAAAAACATCCAATTCAAAAAAGAGAAAGGAATGTGAAAAAATTACTAAATTACTTAATATAAAAGATAATAATGATCATTCATACAAATGTCAATATAAAAACAAAAAATTTGATCAAAGTTTTAATTTTTAATAAAACTTTCTTATATAAATTTTGTAAATATATATATAAGTTTTAAATAATGAAGAATTTTTTAAAATGGAAATTTAATGCACCGAAATTAAATTAGATAAAAAAAAAACTAAAAACTTATTAATTAATTATAAAAAACATCCAATTCAAAAAAGAGAAAGGAGTGTGAAAAAATTACTAAATTACTTAATATAAAAAATAATAATAATCATTCGTACAAATGTCAATGTAAAAACAAAGAATTTGATCAAAGTTTTAATTTTTAGCAAAACTTTCTTATATAAATTTTGTGAATGTATATATAAGTTTTAAATAATGAAGAATTTTTTAAAATGGAAATTTAATGCACCGAAATTAAATTAGATAAAAAAAAAACTAAAAACTTATTAATTAGTTACAAAAAACATCCAATTCAAAAAAGAGAAAGGAGTGTGAAAAAATTACTAGATCACTTAATATGAAAGATAATAATGATCATTCGTATAAACATCAATGTAAAGACAAAGAATTTGATCAAAGTTTTAATTTTTAGCAAAACAAACTTATATAAATTTTGTGAATGTATATATAAGTTTTAAATGATAATGAATTTTTTAAAATGAAAATTTGATACACAAAAATCAAATTAGATAGATAAAATATCACAAGAGTGTGATTTATTAATTTCTAATACTTTTAATTGTAATAAAATGACTCAATATGAATTATCATTAAGTAAGTGTTTGATAAATATTGATTTGTTTATTATTTGTAGTTTCCAGGTTCTAATAAATTTTAATCCAACCTGGTGGAAGATTATTAATATATTTGATCTACCTTTATGTTAGAAGATGAATTGTCAGAATTATACTTATATGCAAAATTACAAGCTATTATAGAAACCATTAAAGAAAAACAAGTTAAACTTGATTTAATAAAAGTGGAGGTGCATAGTGACATCTCTTTAAATGAACATGCAGACTTGTTGGCAAAAGAGGATCAAATTTAAAAGAAATTTGTGAAATCAATATAACACAATTAAAAGATTGTAAAGTATTATTCAAATGGAATGGGAAACACATGGATATTTCTATAAAAGAATTTATTAAAAAATGAATAGAGATTAAGTAGATATCTTAGTTATACTTGCATACTAAATTATTTTGGGGCCCGAAATTGCAATTTTGGAGAAAAAAGTCGAAATAGTTTTTCATAAAAAATGAAATTATTTTACTTAAAATCTGAAATTTTTTAACCACCCAGATAAATTTCTTGATTAAAGATACATATAACTAGGTACTTTTTTTACTTCTAAATATAGAATAGATTCTGCATAAATCTCAAAAAATCGAAATACCTCAAAAATTCAAAATTAATTTTGGAAACATGTATAATCTCAGTAGAAAACTCAGTATCGAACATATAAATTAATTAATGAAAATATTACCAAGGATACAAATTGATAATCTACTTGAAAATTAATACATGGCACAAAAATAATATCAAAGTATATGAGTAAAAATGATCAAAAATATAGAACTTTTAATATTAAAATAATGAATGATGAATTGTTAGTTATTAGTAATTTACATACAAGTAGTAGTTGGATCCGTTTAAGACTTATTTGGATTGGTATTTTGGTAAACAGATGATTTTTTCGGATAAATAGGTATCCTCAAATATTCTCATATATCTGTTCAGATCTGTTAATCATTTAAACAGATTTGATTTTAGATATTTTTGAAAAAAAAAATTTTTTTTAAAAATTAAAATCTTTTAAATCAAATTGGTTAGAACAGACGGAAATGGACACATTTGGGTGTGCATGTTTTTAAATTATTTATTAATTAATTTTATTTAATTTTAAAAATAAATCAATTAAAATAAATAAATATATATATTTATTTATATTATCGATTAGATGAATGCCAAAAGTGTTTTATTGTTAGAACAGACAAAAGTGGATATCATCAGAAAATTTTAAGAGGCAAAAATTTTTTGCAATTTTTTCAAAAATTTTTAAAGTAAAAATTTCTGGAAGATTTTCACATAAAATTTGTGAAAATTTTCACTTCAAAAATTTTCAATCAAATAAAAAATATTTTTTATTATGTAACACAAAATGATCTTGTTTTTTTTTTTTTTTAAAACGTTGTGATCATGCAGCTTAGTTTATTAATTAAACTTTACAGACCTATAATTTAAATTATTGCTAAATTAAACTATAGTATTAACTATAAGTGCAAATTTTACTGACGTAACTAGTTAAGTTATGTAAGACGTAGATCACAAATTATATGACGTAACTAAAGTTCCTCATGAGTTGAGCTGAGCCGAGCCTTATAAAGCTCAAGCCAAGTCAAGCCTAAAAACTTAGGCTTGACTCGAGCCTAAGTTTTATAAGTTAGGCTCGAGCTGAGCCAAGCTTTGTTTATATAGGCTCGGCTTGACTCACGAGCCTAAGTAGGCTTGCGAGCTTTATAGTAGGCTCTCGAACCTTATAGCAAGCTCTCGAGCCTTGGGGTAGGATCGCGAGTCTTGAAGTAGGCTCGCGAGTCTTGAAGTAGGCTCGCGAGTCTTAAAGTAGGCTCGCGAGTCTTGAAGTAGGCTCGCGAGTCTTGAAGTAGGCTCACAAGTCTTGAAGTAGGCTCGCGAGTTTTGAAGTAGGCTCGCGAGTCTTGAAGTAGGCTTGCGAATCTTAAAATAGGCTTGCAAGCCTTGAAGTAGGCTCGCAAGCCTTGAAGTAAGATCGCAAGCCTTGAAGTAGGCTCACGAGCCTTGAAGTAAGCTTGCAAGCCTTGAAGTAAGCTCGCGAGCCTTGAAGTAGGCTCACAAGCTTTATAGTAGACTCACAAGCTCATAAATTTAACAGTTTACAATTAATTTTATTTTGTAAATTGCTTCATGAATATTAGCTGAAATTACATGAAATTTTAATACTTTATGCACATTTATATGTAGAATACTTTTACTTAAACATCTAGTCAAAGTTTAAAAAGTAGTTTTCAAGATATAGAAAATTTAAGTTTTTTTTAATAATACGAATAACTTCATAAATATTTGTTGTAATTACATGAAAATTTAATTATAGCTGTAACTTTATGTGCAGAACACTTTTACTTAAAGACCCAACTAAGATTTAGAAGGTGGTTCTCAAAATCGAGAGAGTTAAAGTTTTTATAATAATTTTTAAAAATTTAAATTAATTTATTTATTATTCTTTTAATTTGAATAAAAATACATGAAATTTGTAAATAAATAAATCAAATTTTTAACTTTAAGAATAATTAATATTATTTTTTATATTATAATAGCAAATAAATCTTTTATGTATGATTGATATCAAANTTGAAGTAGGCTCGCGAGTCTTGAAGTAGGCTTGCGAATCTTAAAATAGGCTTGCAAGCCTTGAAGTAGGCTCGCAAGCCTTGAAGTAAGATCGCAAGCCTTGAAGTAGGCTCACGAGCCTTGAAGTAAGCTTGCAAGCCTTGAAGTAAGCTCGCGAGCCTTGAAGTAGGCTCACAAGCTTTATAGTAGACTCACAAGCTCATAAATTTAACAGTTTACAATTAATTTTATTTTGTAAATTGCTTCATGAATATTAGCTGAAATTACATGAAATTTTAATACTTTATGCACATTTATATGTAGAATACTTTTACTTAAACATCTAGTCAAAGTTTAAAAAGTAGTTTTCAAGATATAGAAAATTTAAGTTTTTTTTAATAATACGAATAACTTCATAAATATTTGTTGTAATTACATGAAAATTTAATTATAGCTGTAACTTTATGTGCAGAACACTTTTACTTAAAGACCCAACTAAGATTTAGAAGGTGGTTCTCAAAATCGAGAGAGTTAAAGTTTTTATAATAATTTTTAAAAATTTAAATTAATTTATTTATTATTCTTTTAATTTGAATAAAAATACATGAAATTTGTAAATAAATAAATCAAATTTTTAACTTTAAGAATAATTAATATTATTTTTTATATTATAATAGCAAATAAATCTTTTATGTATGATTGATATCAAATTATTTATAAATATTTGATTATATAAATATTAAGTATAAATAAATAAAAAAAATGACTAATTTAGTATATTTAAACATTGCTTTTTATTTATTTTTATTATATAATATT
>PQFF01000072.1:29136-43684 GCA_003547095.1 Diversispora epigaea | reverse complement strand
CATAAGTCCTTAATTAAATTTTTTTTTAAATTCTATTTTGAATTAATAAATTATTTATTTTATAATTTGACAATATTATTTTAAAAAGATAATACAAATATTTTTGAAGTTAAAGAAACTTTAGGTAAGTTTTCTTATATTTATTTTATTATTTTTTCATGTATATAGGTACTAACTATTACTTTTTAGTTATTTTTAAAACTATTTTTTAGTAAAATCGAGTGGCACAGTACTGTTTTTATAGATTTAGATAAAAAAAAAGATAATTATATAGTTTAAAAAGTTATAAGGGAGTAATATTTAGTTTATTTTATTAGTTTAGAATATTTTTAGATATTCAAAGGTACTAACTATTACTTTTTAAAACTATTTTTATAGTGAAATCGGCACTTTATTAATATTGTTATTTTATAGATCTAAACAAAAAAAAAGGTAATTATATAGTTTTAAAAGGATTTATAGAGTTATAAGTAGATAATATTTCATTTATTTTATTAATATTATATTTTTTTGTAAGTTTTCGAAATATTTTGAAGTAAATAAAGTATAAAAATTTTTAAAAATGTTCAAATAAATAAATAAAAGTGAGTGAGAGTACGAAAAATATGAAAAATATAAGGGATGTTTAAAATAAACAAACATTTACGACACATGATACGTGATATAATTCATCAGTAAATTTTTTTAAACGTAAGCCTTCGAAGTCCTTCACTCCGATAACCTTCGAATACCTCCAACATAAACATAATATTTACAAAGGTTATTGGTACCGAAAACCTTCATTTTTATTAATAAAACGTAATACTCCGGAGGTTATTGATATCGATAACCTTCAATAACCTTCACTTTATCATAATAAACGTAATATTTGCGAAGGTTATTGGTCCGATAACCTTCAATAACCTTTGAAAACGAAATTATTACAATAACCTCCGACTTAAAAAATTTCCTGATGTTGTAGAATCTACTTATAACTACTTATCGAAATTGCAAAACAAAAATTATTATTATTAATGGTTTTATTATTATTATTATTATAGCTCTCGCGATTTTATTATTAATATTATCCTTCTTCTTGCCTCATGGTTCCACAATTTTTAGCCCTTACGATTCTTGCCCCCACGGTTTTATTATTATTATTATTATTATTATAGCCCCGCGATTCCCACTGTTTTATTATTATTATTATTATTATTATTATTATAGCCCCCGCGATTCTTGCTCCCACAGTTTTATTATTATTATTATAGCCCCCGCGATTCTCACGGTTTTATTATTATTATTATTATTATAGCCCCCGCGATTCCCACGGTTTTATTATTATTATTATTATTATTATTATAGCCCTCGCAATTCCCACGGTTTTATTATTATTATTGTTATAGCCCCGTGATTCTTGTTCCCACGGTTTTATTATTATTATTATTATTATTATAGCCCTCGCAATTCTTGCTCCACGGTTTTATTATTATTATTATTATTATTATTATTATTATTATTATAGCCCCCGCGATTCTTGCTCCCACGGTTTTATTATTATTATTATTTATTATTATTATTATAACCCCACGGTTTTATTATTATTATTATTATTATTATAGCCTCCACGGTTTTATTATTATTATATTATTATTATTATTATTATTATAGCCCCACGGTTTTATTATTATTATTATTATTATTATTATTATTATTATTATAGCCTCACAGTTTTATTATTATTATTATTATTATTATTATAGCTCCACGGTTTTATTATTATTATTATTATTATTATTATTATTATAGCCCCACGGTTTTATTATTATTATTATAGCTCCCGCGATTTTGTTATTATTATTATTCTTGTCTCCCACGGTTTTTAGCTCTCACTTGCTCCCACGGTTTCGTCTCCCACAATTTTTAGCTCCCACGATTCTTATCCCTATGATTTTATTATTATTATTATTATTATTATAGCCCCACGGTTTTATTATTATTATTATAGCCCTTACGGTTTTATTATTATTATATTATTATTATTATTATAGCCTTCACAGTTTTATTATAATTATTATTATAGCCCACGGTTTTATTATTATTATTATTATTATTATTATTATAGCCCACGGCTTTATTATTATTATTATTATTATTATTATTATTATAACCTTACGGTTTTATTATTATTATTATTATTATTATTATTATTACAGCCCCCGCAATTTTATTATTATTCTTCTTTTTCTTCTCCCACGATTCTTGTCCCTACGGTATTATTATTATTATTATTATTATTATTATAGCCCACGATTTTATTATTATTATTATTATTATTTAGCCCCCACAGTTTTATTATTATTATTATAGCCCTCACGATTTTGTTATTATTATTATTCTTGTCTCCCACGGTTTTTAGCCCTCACAATTTTTACTCCCACAGTTTTATCTCCCACGATTTTTAGCTCCCACAATTTTTATCCCTACGATTTTATTTTTATTATTATTTAGCCCTCACAGTTTTATTATTATTATTATTATTTAGCCTCCACGATTCTTGTTATTATTATTATTATTATTATTATTATTACAGCCCCCGCAATTTTATTATTATTCTTCTTTTTCTTCTCCCACGATTTTTAGCCCCCACGATTCTTGTCCCTACGGTTTTATTATTATTATTATTATTATTATAGCCTACAATTTTATTATTATTATTATTTAGCCCCCACAATTTTATTATTATTATTATTATTATTATAGCCCCATGATTTTATTATTATTATTATTATTATTATTTAGCCCCCACAGTTTTATTATTATTATTATTATTATAGCCCCGTAGTTTTATTATTATTCTTCTTTTTCTTCTTCCTTTGTCTCCCACGATTCTTGTCCCTACGGTTTTATTATTATTATTATTATTATTATTTATCTTTCATGATTCTTGCCTCACAGTTTTATTATTATTATTATTATTTAACCACGATTCTTGCTCACGATTTTATTATTATTATTATTATTATTATAACCCCACAGTTTTATTATTATTATTATTATTATTATTTAGCTTTACACTACGGTTTTATTATTATTATTATTATTTAGCTTCCACGATTCTTGCCTCTACGGTTTTATTATTATTATTCTTGTCTCCCACGGTTTTTAGCTCTCACAATTTTTACTCCCACTGTTTTATCTCCCACGATTTTTAGCCCCCACGATTCTTGTTATTATTATTATTCTTGTCTCCCACGGTTTTTAGCTCTCACAATTTTTACTCCCACTGTTTTATCTCCCACGATTTTTAGCCCCCACGATTCTTGTTATTATTATTATTCTTGTCTCCCACGGTTTTTAGCTCTCACAATTTTTACTCCCACTGTTTTATCTCCCACGATTTTTAGCCCCCACGATTCTTGTTATTATTATTATTCTTGTCTCCCACGGTTTTTAGCTCTCACAATTTTTACTCCCACTGTTTTATCTCCCACGATTTTTAGCCCCCACGATTCTTGTTATTATTATTATTCTTGTCTCCCACGGTTTTTAGCTCTCACAATTTTTACTCCCACTGTTTTATCTCCCACGATTTTTAGCCCCCACGATTCTTATTATTATTATTATTTAGCTTCCACGATCCTTGCCTCTACGGTTTTAATATTATTATTCTTAAATTTTTAAAAAAGATATTTTAGAAGGAATGTTAGAATTTTAATATTGTTAAATAAATTTTTTTTATCACATTTGTTTATGTGTGACATGATTTGATTGGCTAAATTAAAATAAGAATTTATTTTTCAAAGTGAAAATTTCCGCAAATTTTATGTGGAAATTTTCGCTCCTTAAAATTTCCTGATGAAAGTAATTTTTAAACATGCATACTGACTAATACCCCCTAAAAATTGATACCTGTTATGCTTTTTTTTTTTATAACTTAAATAAAAATAACTATCATTATGCAAATTTTAATTATAACTTGCATAAAATATTATAATTCTATGCAAATAAATTCTTATAACATATTTATTTTTTTTATAATATGGTTATGCAAACTGTTAGTATGACTTATAATAGAATATTTCGGGGTCCTATAAAAACTTACAGAAAGAATTATCATTTTTAAAGAAACAAAATAATGTCTTACGGAAAGAAATTCGAATCCTCAAACTACAATTACGAATGGCAAACATTGAAACTTTGTAATAGATGTGGAAGAAAACCTGAACAACACCAATTCTCAGCGAATATAGATAAGAAATGCGACTATCCTAGGTATATAGAAAACAACACAAGAAGATGTGGATGTAAAAGAACTCCTATATATGAAATGGCCTTAAGACAAAGAGACGAAAGAGATCCAGACTACCAAATGGATACCCATTGTTGTTTCTGTAAAAGAACAACAAGATTAGTTGATCTTAAACCCCTGAAATTAAGAGAAACATGGTATGAAAGATATTACGGATGTGAAAATAAAGGAAGAATTGAAGTACCTGAAAGAGAAAAACTATATGAATATAGAGGAACTCAATTAGAAAAAAAAGGAAGATCCTATAGTTATGAAAGACACTACAAAAGAGAATCTTCAAAGAAAG
This sequence comes from Diversispora epigaea, assembly GCA_003547095.1. NCBI lineage: Eukaryota > Fungi > Glomeromycota > Glomeromycetes > Diversisporales > Diversisporaceae > Diversispora > Diversispora epigaea. Next base: position 39,107 of record PQFF01000072.1, on the reverse strand, counting down.
TAAAAACTACCTCTGCAACAAAGGTATATGCCAATGAGTCAACTTACAACTACCGAGAAGAAACAACAAATATCGATTGTGCAAACGATACCGAAAAACAAATATTAGAGAAAGCTGGATTAAACAATAAAGAAAAAGGAAGAGCTCAAGATTAGAAAGAAACTGAACAAAGAAAACGAACCGAATATTGTATCCAACAATGTCAATTCTTTGATCATAAAAAGTTGAAAGATAGAAATATTCACCTTTTTGATGCAAACATTACTATGATCTACGATAAGAGGAACTGTCCTTATGGTACCTTAAAATATGACAAAGCGGGAATTGAATATGAAATCTGTACTTGTTACAGAAAACAAAGTAAATATTGCTTTGAACATGATCACAAAACCAACCCCTGTAAATGCGCACCTCAAGTGTTTTGGGAAGTTAAATCTTTTGCTAGAAAAAGATGCAAATAGGAACAATGCATGAACTATGATGAATATTTACACTGTGAACATCTGTATTGCTGGAAACACGAGAAATATTGGTTCAATGGATACTCCAGATGTGAAGACTGTAAGAAAGAAAATAAAATTAAGGAAGATGAATATTGGCAAGACCTTGCATTTAGATGTGTAATGCAATGGAAAACTACAACTAGAGAAGTAAATACGACAGAAAGAATACCAACACCCCTAAAAGAACAATTAATGAAAGACGAACAAACAGAAAAAGAAATTAAACAAATATTGGGAGTAACAACAACTACAGAACCAGAAAAAACACTTCAGGCTTGGGAACAAGTAACTAACCTGGAAAAAGAAATTGAAGAATTAAAACAACAATTGGAACAATTACGGATAATAAATCAAGATCAAGAAAATCAAATAAACGAACTAGAAAATGAAAATAAAACCAAACGACAAGAACTGAAAGAAGAACAAAAACGGATAGAAATATTTACCAAGGAAGTAGAGAAATATCAACCGATAGAACCAATAATCTGGAAGAAGGAAACATCAGTATTTCATTGTGAAAATTGTAAAGACAATGAAGAAAGCTACGAATATTGTGTTCCAAGTACAATATTATGTTACAAAACCCTGTATAACAATGAACGGATCATAAAAGAAGAAAAAGAAAAAGAGTTAAAAGAATACAATGATCTATTTAAAATATATCAAAAACAAGAAGAAGAAAAACAAGACGAAATAATAATTAAAAATCGAGATATGTTCGAAGAAATATTAACAGAATTTGATAAAGCAATTAATTTAGAGTTTCACATGTACAACGAAAGATTTGAAAGTATATAAACTATACATGTCGTCAAAACTAATTTGGCCTTGACTCAACTTTTAAAATTTCAATTTTTAATTGCGTCTGACTCAATTAATTGCGTCAATCACTAGTAAAAATCAAAATTTGTCTTGACTCAACTCCAATTTTTCTCAATTTTAATTGCGTCTGACTCAATTCAATAGTTTTGACGACATATATAATATAAATCCTAGATGAAAATATTCAATTCAAGAAAAACAAATTATGAAAGATTTAAATAAAATATTAAATGAAAAGAACCAACGAAGTGACCTAATTAAAGCAAACTACAAAAATCAACAAGCAGTATATTTGAAAAGAAGACATCTAAATTGGAAGGAGAAAAGACGAGAAAGAGCATTAAGATATAAAGCTCTACGGAATGGATTAACCAAAGAAGAAAGAATAGAACTCGAAGATCTAAACTATGTCAAAGTATTAGCCCAAGAACAAGTTTAATTAACAAACACTGGTCGAATGGAAAAAAATAGGACAGTTTTACCATGAATAGGATTCCGATTGATGGCTAAATTTGCTAAGATTTATTAAGTATAGGCAGTTGATTTTTTCTGATCTATAAATAGGAATTTCCGATTTATGAATTTTCACAAATAGGATGTCCGATTTATGCATATTTGCGCCATCAATAGGATTCCGATTTTTGTTCATTCGACCAGTGAAAACTTACAAGTCAAAATGGGGACATTTTGATTAAGTGAGGGGAAACTGTTACCGGATAGAATTACCATAACAGAAATATATCAAATTATATAACCATTATATTATTTAACCCTGTATTTTATTAGAATAATTATTTAACAAATGAAAATATAAATATTAACATAGTAATTTATTTAATAACGATTAACAATAATTAGTAATATTTATTAACATATAAATAGTAAGCAAAATAGTTTAGTTACACAAAATGTAAGTAATACAAGTCACATGTTCACGTGACATAGTTACACAAATATTATATAACTATTATTTATTAATTAACATTAATTATTAGTATAACCTATAGTATATATTTAGTAAGTCATATAGTAAATATATTAACCAGTAGTATTAATGCACAGTAGTGGCACAGTAGTCTAACAAGTATAAAAAGGGAACTTATTCGACTTGGTTCCCAGCTTTTGGTTGTTTAACTTTTAACTCAAAGGAAGTTAATATTATAATTATAAAAATATAATTGTATTATTAGGAAGTGACCATTAAATAAAATATTAATAAATATTAAATAAAAATAATTAAAGAGATTTATTATCGTATTTATTTGATATAATGTTTATTAAAATTGTTTAATAAAGGAAGTACTAAGGAATTAAAGATTATATCTTTAATAAAAGATGAAAGTATCTAAAGTATAAATTATAAGGAAGTTATCTATAAAAGAAATCCGTAATAAAGGAAGTTCTAAGATTAATAATAAAGGGATTTATTATTATTAAAGGAAGTTATTAATAAATGAAGTTATTAATTAAAAGTAATTATTAATAATGAAGTTATAATGACTTGAAAGAATAATTAGTTTGTTAGTTCTAACTAAAAACTAACTGGTGCCTTCTAAAAATAAAGGAATAACCAAACTGAAAGTNACAAAATGTAAGTAATACAAGTCACATGTTCACGTGACATAGTTACACAAATATTATATAACTATTATTTATTAATTAACATTAATTATTAGTATAACCTATAGTATATATTTAGTAAGTCATATAGTAAATATATTAACCAGTAGTATTAATGCACAGTAGTGGCACAGTAGTCTAACAAGTATAAAAAGGGAACTTATTCGACTTGGTTCCCAGCTTTTGGTTGTTTAACTTTTAACTCAAAGGAAGTTAATATTATAATTATAAAAATATAATTGTATTATTAGGAAGTGACCATTAAATAAAATATTAATAAATATTAAATAAAAATAATTAAAGAGATTTATTATCGTATTTATTTGATATAATGTTTATTAAAATTGTTTAATAAAGGAAGTACTAAGGAATTAAAGATTATATCTTTAATAAAAGATGAAAGTATCTAAAGTATAAATTATAAGGAAGTTATCTATAAAAGAAATCCGTAATAAAGGAAGTTCTAAGATTAATAATAAAGGGATTTATTATTATTAAAGGAAGTTATTAATAAATGAAGTTATTAATTAAAAGTAATTATTAATAATGAAGTTATAATGACTTGAAAGAATAATTAGTTTGTTAGTTCTAACTAAAAACTAACTGGTGCCTTCTAAAAATAAAGGAATAACCAAACTGAAAGTTTTATACCTAACGGAAAGGACTATAAACTCCTTAAAAGAACCGTAAGTGGGAAGTATGAAAGTACACCCGCGACACCGTCTATAATTTAAAAGATAGTTAATATTGAGTGGAAGGAAAGAAAAAATGTATAGAATAAAATAATATATATACTTATCTCACATCTTGGAACAATAAACAAACAACCCTTAGAGAAAGTTAAAATCACTCAAGTCGAAATCGCTGATTCCATTGAAATAAAATAAGGAGCACCGGCAACAAGAAGAAGTGGAGTTATAAATAATAATAAAAAAAAAAGAAGAAAATATATATATATATATATATATATATCTATAAATAACAACTGAATAGTAATAAGAAATAACTTTGGAACCATAAATAACAACCTGGAGGAAAAAGAAAATCGAAATCGCTCATCAAGGAGGAAATCGCCAAAATAAAGAACACCGGAAGTGGATTTTTTTTAATAAAAAAGAAAATTAAATTAATTAATATTTTAAAAAGAAAGAAAATAATAAATAATAAATTATTATAAATAATAAGTTATTATAAATAATAAGAGCAACAACAATAAAAACAATAAGTAGAAAAGAAGAACACCTACTACGGACATCGGATAAGAGAAGACGAAATCGGGAGAGACGACCAACGACCGATTTCAAGAAAAAGAAGGCAAACCAAAAAAAAAAGACTACGCCGAAACGACCAAGCCTATGGAAAGGAAGATAAAAGCAATAACAGGACAACAACAAGTCAGAAAACCAATACAAAAGAAGAAACGATCAAGCAAACTTTACTATTTTCTTGGGGATAGTCTTCGTGTGGATAAGCCCTGAGACGAACCAGCGGTCAGTTTTTGTGTAGGTCAGACTGCTTTTTCCTAGGTTAACAGTTCTGTTTCGAATGAATACTGGAAACAGGGATGTATTCTGGGGCTGTTTAATTTTTGGCTTGGTAGTGAATGGGTCTGCGCCACAAAATTTCTCGTCTTTTTCATGGAATACTTTTTGGGGGGAATTGTCAAATCTTGGTTTGACCCTGAATCATCGATTTTGTAGATTCAGGTGTGACGTATTGATAACGAAAAAGGGTACGTTGGTACTTAGGGGATGATCGGTGGTAATGGTGTGTGATGTGACGAATTGTGGGAGGACGGGGGAGCGTGATGTTTATTAAGTTGTGCCGGGGTGTGAGTTGTGGTATTGAGTAGAGGGTTAGTTGCTGAGTTGTGGTAGTAGTTTGAAGTTTTATTTTTTATCGGATTACAATACTTTCCATGGATAACGGCCAACATTTTGCTGGAGTTATTACCCCTTACGACTGGACTCGAAAAGGTGATGTACTTCACTTGAGAGAACGATCCGTCGGACAGCCTGACTGTCATGCATAGATAATACTTGGGAGGATTCTTTGAATCCGTTATGACACCAATTTACAAGGACAACAGTGAATTACCAACACACATACTGGGAGAACGTAAGTTCGTTACACCATCTTGAATGGGAGGGAAAAAAAGTATTCGACCATGAGAAATTGACGTAATAAGTGAGCAGGAGATGAAAATTTTCCCGTTAATGACCAGAGGATGTCAATGCTGGTAGAATTTCGGTTCGCAATAGTAGCCTCGAGCCTTATATCTTGGAAGAAACTTTGTTTCGCCGAACCAATGTGTTATGACTAGGGTTGGTGAGTACCGTAGATTAGTAAGCTGGGATTCAAGGTATAAAAGTGTTGTAATGTAGTATTGACCGCGCTTTGTGCAAAGGTCTGAAGTTGAAGTGGTGTAGTAGTAGTTAGAGGGTTCGTTTTTATTTTTTATTTCTTTCGTAATTTGACTTTAATAGGGTTTCTATTAAATAAGACACTCGTTGTGTCTTACGGTGGCTGGTTAGACCGTTAAAATTAAAAATTTTATAGTCAGTTTTTATTCTATATGTATTTGTAGTTTAAGTTACTTGTTTGTAATGTATATTATAAGTACCTGAATAAAAATGAGACCACACTGGTCGTTTAAAACCAAAACCATAATTTTTATAATGAAACTCTTTCTGTTTATCAATTTTTTATTAAAATTTTATATATAAAAATTTTTATTTTTTATCGAACGATAACAAAATTTATTCGGGGCCAGGTCTAAGTTATTAACTTACTTTTAAATTTCTTCCTTCCTACGTTCGAAGAAGTTCATAAGGTTCTGAGAGGGAGTTTAAAGGTTTGCGAAAGCTTTTACCTGGCATTGCTAACATTAAAATGGTAACATAATTAAGAAAGGACAGCCCGACAAGATGAAGTAGACGGAGGTAACGACACACCATGCTCTCTCCAAGCTTAGCTTTACTACGAGGAATGCATTTCCTGAGCTCCATAAGAACCTTGGGTCCTTTAATCCGTAAGACCACTCCCGTTGCAATAGGATTGGCGAGGAACTGGCGGGTGGATAAAATACTCTCTTAAAGTGAAAGGATAACTATCTCATGGATTGGGGCAGAGATATAAACGTAACTGGAGTCTCGAAAATAAAAACTGTGTTATCTGTTGCGATGGCTAGACGACATGGACCTTACGAATTTTCTGACAGTTGGGTGAGGAAATGGCTTTAGCGGAGGCCTTACTTAAAAAAATATTAATTTTTTAGTGGCGCAGTAATCTCCAAAGTGGAGGAATTTGAAAATATGGGTTTGACCTTGAATTATAGTAACACAATATTGATACACGTGTATCGTCCATAGATAGAAATTTTAGGATACATGTGTATCATCCATAGATAGAAATTAAAAGGGCTGAAATTAATGTGCATGGTATTGCATGTTAATTATTATCTGTTCGCATATTGATAGGTAAATTTACCTTTTTTGGGTGAATGCTAAAATTAGCTTTATGAAAACAATTTTAGGGTTTTTTATATGATCGTGTATTTTCTCTTGTACTATAGATGAAATATATAAAACAATTTTTTCTTTTTTTTGGACCCTTTTTTGTAAATTGATAGTTGATCCAGCGGTCCGGCGCTGTTTTTAAGATATCCTGTAACCGGTGGTTGCAGGGTCTTAGAAGTGGGGTTGTAACTGGTGACTCTGTAAGCGAATCTCGATTTTCTTACAGTGGTGGCGGGTTAAATGGTGGCAGGTTAAATGGTGGCAGGTAACCAATCCTTCCTAGTTAGTTTTTATTCTTTTTGTATTTGTAGTTTAAGTTATTGAATTATAATGTATATTATAAGTATTTGAATAAAGATGAGATCCCATCGATCGTTTAAAACCATAATTTTTATAATGAAAAAAAAAAACTCTTTCCGCCTAACATTTTATTGACAAAAATACGCAGTAAAATTTTTAGAAAAAGTTTTTAATTTTAAATTTGTTCATAATATTTAACATGAGCGAGAGTGTTAGCTCTAACACTAGGTCTAAAAAGAAGGGTACTGACCATGCCCAACGAATTAGATTATCAAATAAAAGACAAAAGAACAACGCCATTCAAAGAAAAGAGACTTCATTAAAACAGACACACCAAAAGAAAAATGAAACTATTGCTATTGATACCGTCCAAATCACAGAAAATATGGAATTTGAAAACATTCCTCAAGTAATTATTGAAACAATCTCCGGCACCAGTAAAAGAAAAGAAAGATTGGAAGAAAACGTAATCGAAGAAGATATTGAAATTAAAGATACCAATAATGTAACCGGCGCAGGAAACGTACTCGGAGGAAATATTGAGGATAGTACCTGGACCACGGTCACTAATCCTAAACAAAAGAAGAAACAATTAAATCCCATTCTCATTGATGACGATAAAGAATCAATTGCATCCTACGATACTGAAGACAGCAACCTATGCGCAATGGAGAAAAGAACTTGAAGCAACGAAGTATAAAATTTGGACTCACGTAGTAAAAGTTGCTGGAAAAACTGTTGGGGATAAAATAAGTCATATTAAAAAATCCTTTTTCAACAAAGCCCAAGTAACCTTGGTTACCAATCAGTTATTTACCAAAGAAAAAATGATTTGTGCATTTTTCACGAACAAAGAACAAATGCAAGCTGCGCAGAAAATAAATGTAGGCGCAAAAGAAGATACGCCTACTTACATGCATAGGGCACAAATCTTCAGAATGAATCCTGATAAAGAAGAAAAAAGGGGAGTTAAGTTGTGGGACATTCCACATTATATGAAACACCAACAACTAAAAGTAGATCTAGAACTCAAATTCGGAAAAGTGGAGAGATTAACATTGAAGATGCGAAAAAAGTTTTTTCACAATGGTGCATTATCATTGGAGATGACTGTTTACGTGTGACAGGAATGAAAGAATCTATTGAAGATCTTATGTCACAGGGTAAATACGCAGCACGGGTAATAAATTTACCACCTGGTATCATTGGAAGAGAAATTTTTACCAATCTCAAAAAACATGGAGCAGTAACTTGCTATATGCCGCGTACCAGAAACTACGTACTAAGAGGGGAAGCTATAATAACTTTCGCTAGCGAAGCGGAGCAACAAAAAGCTATCGGGCTAGTGTGGGAAATTGCGGGATACAATATTTCCGTTATTAATATTTCAGTCAAAACGTGCCACTGATGTCATTCTATAGAGCATCTGGCTAAAGATTGTCCAAGAACGCAACAAGATTTGCAGTATAAAGAAAAGAAACAAGAACAGTATGAAAAATTTGGCAATATATACAAAAAACATAACCCGACCTTATTTAACACTTTAAAACGCTCTGTGGAAAGAGAGAGAAACGAAAAAAAGAAATAAATTCACAGGTGAAAAGGATTTAAGTAAAAACAAAAACTATAACGATAACGATGAATCGGACAGATTGTCCCGGATTGAACGTATACTGGAAAACTTGGAGGAATTCGTAATTAACAATTTGGGAGAGGAAGACCAAAAGCTTAATAACAGAATTACAAAACAAAAAAGTACACAAAATAACGATAACAATAACAAGAGCAAGAAACCAGAAACAACCTTTGATGAAAGTGATGATGATATGGCATGTAGCGATGAGATCACAAACCCACCGGAAACCGAAGAAAATCAGAAATCTACTATGAATAAATTGTTAGAAATGGTAAGCCAGTTGGGAGGTCGGATGTCGAAATGGAAACTGTGGTCTTACAACATTCAAACAGTTCATACAATAATGAGGGAATGCAAGGTCGAGGGGCCTGGTCGCAATAATTGAAGAATAAACACACAATTATTAATAAATTATGACAGATTATAATAATAATATAAAAAATATAAATAGTTCGAATGACAATACGAACGATCAATCTATAGATAATAATTTAGTTAACTTAAATAGTATAAACTCATTTACATCTTATAATATGAATAATAGTTCAATAAATTCTTTAATAAATAATTCTGATTCTTTAACTTATTTAAATACCATAGAAAGCCAATTAGGTAACAACCAAAATATAGATTCCATAACTAGTAATAACAATAGTGAACGAACATATGGGCCGATTTGTCTCATATTCCTAATTAAATTTTAGGGATTATCCCGAATTTTGATCTTAACACATGACTAAAACGTGACAAATATGTGATGTTAAAATGCATAAACCAATTGCTGAGGACTTTTTACACCAAAATCGCGACTTGGGAATCCGTTGGGAATCCGTTTTCAGTGGAATCGTTTGTGAAATCAGTACGCAAGCTGTCTCTTACCTGTATTAAAAATATATAAAAAGAATAAATATATATATGTTTTTTTTATTTATAAAATATAAAAACTAGTTAAAACCAATATTTTAATGACGAAAGACCGAAATATAGAAAGCAGTATTAATAAAGAAAATAACAGAGATGAGAGTGCGGAAGGTCCAAATATAGATAATCAAGTTTTAGAAGGTATTTATTTAAATATTTTATTTTATTTTATTTTATTTTATTTTATTNTCATATGGGCCGATTTGTCTCATATCCCTAATTAAATTTTAGGGATTATCCCGAATTTTGATCTTAACACATGACTAAAACGTGACAAATATGTGATGTTAAAATGCATAAACCAATTGCTGAGGACTTTTTACACCAAAATCGCGACTTGGGAATCCGTTGGGAATCCGTTTTCAGTGGAATCGTTTGTGAAATCAGTACGCAAGCTGTCTCTTACCTGTATTAAAAATATATAAAAAGAATAAATATATATATGTTTTTTTTATTTATAAAATATAAAAACTAGTTAAAACCAATATTTTAATGACGAAAGACCGAAATATAGAAAGCAGTATTAATAAAGAAAATAACAGAGATGAGAGTGCGGAAGGTCCAAATATAGATAATCAAGTTTTAGAAGGTATTTATTTAAATATTTTATTTTATTTTATTTTATTTTATTTTATTATATTATATTATATT
>PQFF01000072.1:0-26917 GCA_003547095.1 Diversispora epigaea | reverse complement strand
CTCGTGATTGATGAAAAAGGATAATCGTGATATATTTGTTACACCTGACTTTGTTTATCTGATCACATGATAAAATTCAAGGTCTAGCTGATTTTTGTATATTCCCCAAAAAAATAATAAAAATTCCCGTCAGCGAAAATAAAGGAAAGTGAACGGAATATATGGAAATATATTCATAAAATTTTTGTTAAACGCCGTGTTATTGTTGTTATTCAGGCTTCCGACCGTTCGTTACTAGGACTCCCCTTCACCTATTTGGCTGCAAGAGCTAGGCTACCCAAGGACTAGTTCGTTTACGTCTTCTTGCCCGAAAAGTTCTGTCCCTATTTAAGAAGACTTCAACTTAAATATTTAATAGTATTTCAGGTTTTGTCTACCCAGTCTCATCCGGCAGAGCCTCTTGCCTCAAACTAGATAGTATTAAATATCTAAGCCTTAGTCTTCTTAGGAGTTTACACCTGCGCAGTTGTTTTCTTGTTCCTCAAAAATTTTGGTTTTACTGATCAGCGGAAAGAGTTCNCTCGAAGTAGTTGGAGTTGGACTTCACTTATGGGACCAGACAAAAAAAAAATGTTACAACATTTTCCTGTTAGTGAATTTATTTCTGGAGTACGTGGAATAATAATTGAAAATTTATGGAAAGAATTTTATCAATTATATGAATTTATGAGAAAGCCAAATTATACAGAAGAAGAAATATTAACATTTGAAAATAATGCAAAAAATTGGGTAAAAACATTTAGCCAACCTGCAAGAGGGCAAATAAATACTGCAACAATAATTCTTGGAATATATAGAGAGGAAGATGTGACACCATATATGCATATGTTAACAATGCATATACCTTTTTTTATGCGTCAATTAAAAGAAAAAAATTTAGCATTTAGATTATTTTCAACAAGTAGCATTGAAAAAAAGAATCATTGTCAGGTATTTTTATTTTATTTTATTTTTTCTATTAAATATTATATTTACTAATATTGTTATTATACATTAGGTACGATTATTTTTTGGAGGAACAACAATGGGTGGTGGTAAAAAAAACAAACCAGTTGTTTATGATATATTAGTTTATGAAAATCGAAAAATATTTTACTTAATTAATGATATTCCAAACGAAATTACATATAAAAATATTAATATATGTGAATAATATAATGTAAACACAATTTGCAATAATATAAAAATAAAACAATTTTATTTACTTTATTTGTTAAATTTTTAAATGTAATATATGATTGTATTTTATTAAATACATCTATTGTTATATAATTTTTATATATTCTATAAATTATAAAAAAATAAATTATTTATTGTTCAAAGAAATATTTTTAAATTGGGAATAAGGTAAAATATATCTATAACGTGGTTTATTATAAATTTGAACATTATTGTTATTTGATTGAGAAAGAATAGAAGATACATTATATTTATTAATTGTATGTAAAATGTGATTGCCATTAGATGATGATTCTTGAACAGATGGTAATATTTGATTTTCTTCACTATTAATAATTAAATAAATTAATAAATAAATATTTAAATAAATATTTAAATAAAAAATAATTAATTAATTATTAAATAAATTAATAAATGCAATAAATAAATAAACGTTTAAATAAATAAATTGATAATTAAATTAAATAAATTAATTAAAATAAAATAAAAACAATTCAAAATATTATATATAATTACACTTACTCATTAATAAATCCGCCAGAATTGGTAATAAAATTAATTGATAAAATCCCAGTTAAAAAAAGTCTATCATTCTCTTTCCACTCCTTTTGTCCCAAATAAATGTTAATTTATATTGCCCATCGTTGTCTTCAAGTAAAATATAACCTTTTGTTGAAGTATTCTTATTTTCACGAAATATAACTTGATCATATTTTAATATACTTTTTAATATTTCTCCACCTACGGCACCTTCCAAAATACATTGATACTTTCGTTGACTTGGAATGTATTTAAAGCTATTCTCATTTTCAAATAAAGATAAAAATACACTCTCTGAAAATGCATCAATTACTATATGTTTTTTTCCAATTGAGTGTCTATTAAACCCCAGGCTACTCTTTAGACGAATTATTATTGCATCTCTATAAAAGGACAATATTTCTTCAGAAGGTTTATCAAGTATATGATAGTGTGGAATGGATTTATTGTTTTTGTGTTTTGTACGTTCATGACTTTGGAGTTTTTTCTTTGTATCATAAATTTTAGAACAAAGCAGGCAAGGAAAAGTACATGTAGTCATTTGAATATAATATAATAACAAAGCATGTCGCGTTTGAATACTTTTAATCAAATATCTATAATTTTATTGGTTAAATTGATGATCATTTTCAAGTGACAAAATTGAATATACACCATACTAAGTGATATAATCGAAGTGAAACAAATCAGCCCATATGTTCCTTTGTTATTGAATTTTCTCCAAAAAGTTTTGTATTTTCATCTAATTGAATTTCATCATTAGAAATTGAATTAATTTCAATAGGTAATTTAAATTGAAATAATAAACGTAATGTGGCATGTGAACTAGTATGTGTAGTATCATAGATATTTCCATAAGTAAATGTTTTTTCCTTGAAATTAATATTGTCAATAACACACACATTCCATATATTAGAAGATTGTTGTATTCGTAATGTGGGATCAGCTAATTCTATACGTTGAGTTTCAAGACATCTTTCATATCGTCTAGTAACTCCTGATACACTAACTAATACTAAAAAATCATGAAGATTTGTAAATAAACGAGGTTTTCTACATAAACAAGAAATCATTCTAGTAAGCCATATTTTTGTATTTTTGAATCCAATTGTAATAATTATAGAACAAATAAAAATTACTATTTTTTGAATTTTTTTAATATTAATTTGTTGAAAGTTATTATTATCACCGGTTCTACTTTTTTGTACCTGATTTGCAGCTTGTCTTTTTTTTTTGAATAAAATTTGAATAATACCATTTAATAAATTATAAAGTTCTACTGGTAATGCTGAACAATATTCTTCTAATGATTGAGGTTCTTCAAGTGCTTGTTTTTTTTGTAAAATTTGTTTACGATTTTTTATAAGATTAAGTCCTATTTGCAATCCTATTTTATAATAATCATCTTCTTGAAAATTATAATTAGTTTCTTTTTCTATATTTATATTATATAATTTAAAAAGAACTTTTACAAAAAGTAAACTTGGAGATTTATAAATTGGAATTGTATTATCATAATTATTATTTGCAAAAAAAGATTCATCAGAAGTAGTATTTAGTGATTGTTCAATAGCTATTGTTATATTTTTTAATATCTTGTTTTTTAATAATTCATTATTTGAATTAGAAAGATTAATAATCCACTTTCCTATTAATTGTAATGTCAATANAGAAATCATTCTAGTAAGCCATATTTTTGTATTTTTGAATCCAATTGTAATAATTATAGAACAAATAAAAATTACTATTTTTTGAATTTTTTTAATATTAATTTGTTGAAAGTTATTATTATCACCGGTTCTACTTTTTTGTACCTGATTTGCAGCTTGTCTTTTTTTTTTGAATAAAATTTGAATAATACCATTTAATAAATTATAAAGTTCTACTGGTAATGCTGAACAATATTCTTCTAATGATTGAGGTTCTTCAAGTGCTTGTTTTTTTTGTAAAATTTGTTTACGATTTTTTATAAGATTAAGTCCTATTTGCAATCCTATTTTATAATAATCATCTTCTTGAAAATTATAATTAGTTTCTTTTTCTATATTTATATTATATAATTTAAAAAGAACTTTTACAAAAAGTAAACTTGGAGATTTATAAATTGGAATTGTATTATCATAATTATTATTTGCAAAAAAAGATTCATCAGAAGTAGTATTTAGTGATTGTTCAATAGCTATTGTTATATTTTTTAATATCTTGTTTTTTAATAATTCATTATTTGAATTAGAAAGATTAATAATCCACTTTCCTATTAATTGTAATGTCAATACGGTATCCTAATTATGTTTACCTTGTGTTTCACATTCTTGTATAACTTTTCCTCTTCCAGGTCTCACATATAAATGTCCATCATGTTTTTCATAACAGTCACAGCATAAAAATCGGGATACTTGTTGTAATTTTGCTGAAACAGTAAACGGTTCATTAATTTGTAATACAGGACATAATTTGTAGCCAATACATGGTAAAAGCAGGTTTTTTCCTCCAATAGATATTGAATGTTCAAGACAAAATTTACCACGACTAAAAAAATAAAAATTAAGACCACAAAATCTACAACGTCTTCGATGCAAATAACTATTAATTATATTTTGTTCTTGTTTAGCACCTTTTTTATGCAGGCGATTTTGATCAAACATAAAATATTGTTGGTATACTCCTAGATTTTCTATCTCTTTACCAGCCTCATTAACTGCATTATCATCAAGTTGCCATATTCCAATTAATTGCACTATTCCTCGTAAATTTTTGGTATCACCACATCTTTGAATTTTCCATCTATCTTATCTATCAATGCACATGAAGTTAAATGCGAACCTGCAGTTTGTGGTATTTCTATTTCATAGTCATTATCATCTATATTTTTAGTTACAATGGTTGATGCTATAGATTCAATTTCTGAATCAGTATCTTCAGTATCTTCGATATTTTCAAATTCATTTTCTTTATTAAGTAATTTTTTTGCTTTATTTATTGCAATTTCAGTAAATAAATTGATATCGTCATTATTTTCTGGTATGTTATCAAAAAAATCCACAATTTCTATATTTTCATTTATCTCATTTCCTTTACAATTAGACATTTTTAAATATTTTAAAACCCATCTTTTTATTTCAGCTTTTTTATTATAAAATAAAAAAAAATCATTATACTCTTCACCTCCTTACATTAACTGTTGGTAGCACTATGTGCAAATATATATTCTATTTCGTTAAAGATAAAAAAAATTGATATAAAATTAAAAAAAAATTGAGTTAAAAATACATTTTGAAGGATTTTGAAAATATAATTGTAAAGTAATATATGACACAATGGACAACTTTCATTTCGAGATCCTTATAAACCAACGAAGCTATTTAACTTTAAAAGTTTATAAAAGTATTTTTAAGAACCTAATAAATATTTGGAATAAATAGAAACACAAATTATTTATGAATGTGACATGGTTACATTAGACACGAAGTCAAAAAAGGGACGAAATTTCATATGAAATCGATAAATCACGTGAACATTTCACTATATAAAAAAATTTGCTCGTCGATCAGTCTAACATATCCGTTAACTGATATATCGGGTACCTGATAAGTGTAAAAAATGTTTTCTTACATCTATCGGGTACCCGATATCACTGGTCGAAAATTTATAAAACCTACACCTATCGGGTACCAGATAGGTGTAGTATCCGTGCCTAATATCGTACACATATCGGGTACCCGATAGGTGTAAAAAATGTTTTTTTACACATATCGGGTACCTGATAGGTGTAAAAATGTTTTTTTACACATATCGGGTACCCGATAAGTGTGAAAAATGTTTTCTCACACCTATCGGGTACCCAATATGTGTACGATATTAGTGTATGTGTACGATATTAGGCACAGATACTACACCTATCTGGTACCCGATAGGTGTAGGTTTTATAAATTTTTGACCAGTGTGGAAACAACTTATTTACTAATAATAGGTTAAATACAAATATAAGAAGTCGTAATATAGGTAATATGGAATATGATCCAATTAAATTAGCACAAAGTGCATTAAATGAAGAATAAAAATAGTGATTTTATTATTTAGTATTCATTTTATTATTTTTCATATAATAGTTTAATATAAATATTCATAAATAAATAAAGAAATTTTAAAATTTATATTATTATTATTATTTTATTATTTATATTTTTTATAAATTATAATTTTTATAAACTATTGGTACTAATTTCATCATATTTCACCAATATCATTAGTTTCACCATTATCACCAGTTTCACCATTATTATATATATCACCAATATTATTTTTTTCACCAGGTGCATAAATTATCTTCAAGTTGCACCTTTGGTGCACCAGTTACACTAGTGTCATTGGTGAAATTAGGTAGTTTCACCATCATCTCTACTCCAGAGTATTACGTTTTATTAATAAAAATAAAGGTTTTCGGTACCAATAACCTTCGTAAATATTATGTTTATGTTGGAGGTATTCGAAGGTTATCAGAATGAAGGACTTCGAAGGCTTACGTTTAAAAAAATTTACTGATGCACCTGAACAATGTGACACACGTCTTGCTAAATAGCATTGTTACCGGATGGAATTAACATAATACAAATTATACGTGTTGCCCAAATCCCAAATAATTTGGGATTTGGGACGCCAAAATGCACAAATTACTAGTATTTGGGATTTGGGATTTGGGATTTCGGCAAAAAATATTAATTATAATTTGGGATTTGGGATTTGGGATTTCGGCATTTGGGATTTCGGCATTTGGATTTTGAATTTGGGCGGCAGGTATAATACAAATATATTAAAACATATAACCATTATATTATCTAACCCTGTATTTTATTAGAAATAATCAATTAACAGATGAAATTATAAATAGTAAGTTAGTAATTTTATTAATAACAATTAGTAATACTTAATAACATTTATTAACATATAAATAGGAAGTCAAATAGTTTAGTCACACAAAATATAAGTAACACAAGTCACATGTTCACGTAATATAGTTACACAAATATTGTATAATTATTATTAGTTATCATTAATTAGTATTACTTAGTAACAATTATTATTGTATAGTATTAATTAGCATTAACCATTAGTATAACATATAGTATATATTTAGTAAGTTATATGATAAATATATTGACCAATGATATTAGTATACAATAATGGCACAGTAGTCTAGAAAAATATAAAAAGAGAATTTATTTGATTTGATTCCCTCAGCTAGTTAATTTCTGAATTATTAGTTTTCAGCTTTTTAGCTCAGAGCTTTTAAAGCTCAAGGAAGTTGGAAGTTAATATTATAATTATAAAAATATAATTGTATTATTAGGAAGTGACCATTAAATAAAATATTAATAAATATTAAATAAAAATAATTAAAGAGATTTATTATCGTATTTATTTAATATAATGTTTATTAAAATTGTTTAATAAAGGAAGTACTAATGAATTAAAGATGATATCTTTAATAAAAGATAGAAGTATTTAAAATATGAATTATAAGGAAGTTATCTATAAAGGAAGTCCGTAATAAAGGAAGTTCAAGATTAATAATAAAAGGATTTATTATTAAAGGAAGTTATTAATAAATAAAATTATTAATAAAAGTAATAGAGAAGTTATTAATGAAAGTAACGAAGTTGTAATTACTTGAAAGAATAATTAGTTTGTTAGTTCTAACTAAAAACTAACTGGTGCCTTCTAAAAGAAAAGAGATAACCAAACTGAAAGTCT
Source organism: Diversispora epigaea (assembly GCA_003547095.1). Classification (NCBI taxonomy): domain Eukaryota; kingdom Fungi; phylum Glomeromycota; class Glomeromycetes; order Diversisporales; family Diversisporaceae; genus Diversispora; species Diversispora epigaea. Next base: position 19,447 of record PQFF01000072.1, on the reverse strand, counting down.
TGTACCTAACGGGAAGGACTATAAACTCCTTAAAAGAACCGTAAGTGGGATGTAGGAAAGTACANAGTGACCATTAAATAAAATATTAATAAATATTAAATAAAAATAATTAAAGAGATTTATTATCGTATTTATTTAATATAATGTTTATTAAAATTGTTTAATAAAGGAAGTACTAATGAATTAAAGATGATATCTTTAATAAAAGATAGAAGTATTTAAAATATGAATTATAAGGAAGTTATCTATAAAGGAAGTCCGTAATAAAGGAAGTTCAAGATTAATAATAAAAGGATTTATTATTAAAGGAAGTTATTAATAAATAAAATTATTAATAAAAGTAATAGAGAAGTTATTAATGAAAGTAACGAAGTTGTAATTACTTGAAAGAATAATTAGTTTGTTAGTTCTAACTAAAAACTAACTGGTGCCTTCTAAAAGAAAAGAGATAACCAAACTGAAAGTCTTGTACCTAACGGGAAGGACTATAAACTCCTTAAAAGAACCGTAAGTGGGATGTAGGAAAGTACACCCGCGACAGCGTGAGAGATACTACAAACGAAAATGTGTAATGACGTAACTACCACAGCAAAATTTGCCACAGTAGAGCCAAGCCATGGAGTCACAGCAGAGTCAAGCCATAGAGCCGCAGCAGAGTCAAGCCATGGAGCCGCAGCAGAGTCAAGAGAATCGAACTATGAATCTGCATAGTAAAGATCGAAGTGACGAGAATACACATGGACTATTTGAACTAAGAGAACATGAACGAAAAGCTTTGCAGAAATTTTGTGTTAAAATAGATAAATTTAAACATTCTTTATGTCCTGTATATAATGAAAGCTTTCCTTCTATAGTGCTTACAAAAGGAAAATGCTGTCGTTGCTATAACGAAAAGATTACTCCCAAAAAATTTTCTGCAGAAAATAACATAGATCCAGATGAAGTCCCTGAAAAACTCCAAGGACTTACGGAAATTGAAGAGATATTAATTGCATGAGTCTTTCCTGTAATGTCAGTTTACAGGCTTCGCGGAGGACAGCATGGATATCGCGGAAATGTTATTAACTTTCCTCAAGATATTCAAAAATTTGCTGATCACCTTTCTCAACATCCATCATCATTGGATGTGCTTGTCGTACGACGTCAATTTGCAGATAATTCAATAGTATATAGGAATTTTAAAGTTCGTCATGCAAAGGTTGATCAAGCATTACATTGGCTGAAAGAAAACAATAGTTACTATGCTGACATAATCATTGATATTGAAGTTATTCAATCATTACCTGTTGATGGTTCCATCGGTGACCAGTTTCAAAATACTCAATTGATTGCTGAAGATTTGGATTATGAAAATGAGGATGATGTTATTACGCATACTTTTGTTCCACTTGTTCCTTCGGCTCAACTTGAAGATGTTGCCATTAAAAACACTCTTGATCATATACAGAATGAAAATAGTCCTGTAGAATGGCCACAGATAAATAACTATCCTATCAATGAATTCCAAACGCGAGGATATATAGCGTGTGTATTTCCGACCTTATACTCAACCGGATGCGTCGATCTACGTACGGAACGTATCAGAGATGTTAAACCAGCTGAATATTTTAAGCATCTTCTCCTATATAAAGATGGAAGATTTGCACATCATGCTCGTTGGCAGTATTTTGCATTGAATTCCCAGATGCGTTGAAGAGCATTACAAGAAGGGAAAGTATATGTCAAGCAAAAACTTACTGAGGATCAAATTACAGTTGCTGATATTCAGGAGAGGATTATCCAAGGTGATAATCATATGGCTGATGGAATAATGCGATTTGGTGAAGGTTTGTGTGGATCTCGGCAATTCTGGAATGCAAGACGTTGGGAATTATCGGACATGATAAAACAAGGCTTGATATTTTTTATATTTAGTACCGCTGATTTACATTGGCCCGAACTCCATAAACTTATGCCTTCTAGTGCAAATTCTTCAGAAAATATAGGATGTAATAATTATCAAAATATAGTTAATAATTCTCATATCGCGGTCTGGTTTTTTAATAAGCATTTTGAGCTTTTTTTTCAATGATATTCTAAAAATACAATGAGATTTGGAAGATTGGTGCTACAGATTTAAATGGCAACATCGTGATAGTGTTCACGTGCATGGAATCGGAAAAAGACGAAATGCACCTGTAATAGAATGGAATCAAATGAAAGAAGATAAGAATACAATGGATAAAGTAGTAAAATATCTTGATTCTCTAGTTACCACAATAAATCCAGAACTTAATGCCCCCATTCCTAATAGGCACCCATATCAAAAAAGCAGAAACGAGCAATGTTATAATCAACGAGATTATATTGATCTGATCAATAAGCTGCAACGACATACGCGATGCAATCCTACATACTGTCTTCGTAACAAAAATAGTTAACAATCATGTAGGTTTGGATATCCTAAGGAAAATGTCGATCATACTTTTGTACGTGATGATAGTCGCGGTTAGCCAGAACTCATAATATGAAGGAATAATCCGTTTATCAATCTGCATAGCAGGCTTCAACTACAGGGTTGGTGAGCCAATGTTGACTTAAAGTCAATTCTAAGTATCTACGCAGCTCTGCAGTACATTTCAAAGTATGCAAGCAAATCAGAGCCACGATCTGCTGCATTTTCAGAAATCCTTAATCAAATCCTTAATAAAGGTAATCCTGATGATCCCATACTTACTTCAGTTCAAAAGCTACTACTCCACAGTGTTGCAGAGCGTGATATCTCTGCTCAAGAGACTTGTCATCTTCTCCTGGGCATTCCGCTTTATCACTCAAGTAGGACATTTATATTCTTAAATCTTAACAAAGAAATATCAAGATAGATCCGCGACACTGGAAAAAATAAAGAATTTTCTACAACTAATTTTGGGCGGACAGAATGCTTCCTTTTAAAAAGATACTGGGATCGACCTATTGAATTTGAGGATTTCACATTATTTCAGCTCTTTTTAACACATAAATTTGTTAAAGATCGTTGGAATAAGTGTATACAAGAAAATATCATATGTATTTTCCCACACCCATCACCCTTGCGCGAAGGTCCAGATTGGGAAGAATTCTGTCGTGTTAAGGTTCTTCTTCACGTCCATCATCGAGATCTATAAGTAATGAAAAAAATGAAATTATTGATGAAAAGGATGATAAACTAATTGATGATGAACAGGAAGAATTCCGACCTGATTTTTTCTGACCTAGGAAATCGTGATATGGATCGAAATTATGATTGGATTAATGATGCCAAGCGAAAATACTTTAATATAGATCTTCTGGATATTGATACCTTTATTGTAAAAAATAAAGCTGTTTGTAGTGAACAGGAAAATGTCACAGAAGATTTAATCACAGATAATGTTGATTTTCAAATGTTGAATGAAAAACAAAAGGTAGTTTTTAAAAGAATAAAGTCCCATTATAATAATATTCTTAAAGGAAATCAAGTTGAACCATTAAGAATTGTCATAATGGGAACTGTGGGAACTGGAAAGACTTACCTTATTAAAGCAATTCGAAGTAAACTTTGTGAAATGACAGGAATTGGATCTGGTTTACCTGTACTTGTGCTTGCATCAACAGGTGTTGCAACTTTTAATATTAATGAGATAACAATTCATTTGGCACTTTCTATTCTGACGATTATAAATAACAAGAATCTTAACAACTACAAAATAAATTACAAAATGTATGTTATTTTGTAATTAATGAGAAAAGTATGGTTGGTCACCAAATGCTAGGCTTAATTGACATACGGCTTCGACAAGCTTTTCCTGAGAACAATAATGTACTCTTTGGTGGCAAGTCAGTAATAATGTTTGGTGACTTTGGCCAGCTTCCACCTGTACTTGATCTTCCGTTGTATGTCAAAATTTCGCGAGATGTACTGTCCAATAATGGTAGCGTGATGTATAATCTATTTAAGAAAGTGTATAAGTTAGATGTTGTACAACGTCAATTTGAAAATTCTCAAGAACAACATGACTTTAGAGATCTCCTTTTCCGGTTGCACAACGGAGAGTCTACTATTAATGACTGGAAGATTCTTATTACGCGATTTGAAGAGAAACTAAATGGGTCGGAACATGATAAATTTTCTAATACTACATTTATCTTAACAAAATGGTCTAATATCAATGAAGTTAATATAGATAAACTTAGATATCTAAATATTCCCGTTGCCAAAATTCTAGCTATATATACGGATGGTAATGAAGCCAAAAAAGCTGACTCTGATATTGCATATGGTCTCGAAGCAAAATTATTACTTGCAAGAGGTGTGTATATTATGTTGACAAGTAACCTGTGGACTAAAACTGAATTAGTTAATAGTGCTATGGGAACTGTCCAAGATATTCTATTTGAAGAAGATTAGGGTCCGCCTTCTCTTTCTATAACAGTTTTCATCTCTTTTGATAACTATAACGGTCCCATTATTACCACTTTAGAGGGAATAAAAGTTGTTCCAATTATACCCATTCGACGTACCTGGGAAGGTAAATGTGAAATTACATGTTCACGTCTACAGGTTCCTATTTGTCTTGCGTGGATTATTACAGTACACAAAAGTCAAGGGCTTACGTTGCAAAAGACTATAATAGACCTTGGCAACAAAGAATTTACAGCTGGCATTTCATTTGTGACTGTGTCTCGGGTTCGTTCACTTGGAGACACTGGTCGAAATATGAAATATCAGGTACCTGGTAGGTATGCGATAGGTGCCCGATATTCAATATATCGGGTACCCGATTGATGGTATAGTTGTCCCGAAGTTCGGACACCTATCGGGTACATATCGGGTATCTATCAGATATCTATCGGACACCGATATTTTGTCATTTTTTTCAAATTATTTATTTTTTATCAGGCACCTATCATCCATATATCAGATATAATATATTATTGTATATCGGGTACAGTATATCTCTATATATTAGGTACCTATTATCCATATATCGGGTATAGTATGTTGCTGTATATCGGGCACAGTATATCTCTATATATCAGGGGTTTTTTTTTCTTCGATCGAATACCTATCAGTGCTTTTTATTTTATATATATATATTTTTCACTTTCTTATTCCCGAAATAATCACATTTTTTAGTTTATTATAAAAAAATAATAAAATGAAATACATTACTTATTAATAAAAAATATAAAATGAAATATATTTTTTATATATACTATATAAAACGTTATCAATTATACTATATAAAATGTTTATATTTAAATTTATCTAATTATTATTTTTTATTTTTTTTAGATTTTTTATTTTTTTTTTCTTTTTCCTTTCCTTTCTCTTTTCTTTTTCTTTTTCTACTACTTGTTCCTACTTCCTCATTATTATCATTATCTTCTTTTTCCTCATTATTATCATTATCTTCGTCCGAATCATAAATTGGGATATCTCTGTTAACCCAATTCAAGTGTTCAAGCGCCTCCCTACTCAGTGTCCAAATTGGAGCACCTTTCGGAATTTCGGCCTCTGTTTTGTTTTGTTTATGACATTCGGATCTGATTCTAGCCTTTTGTGTTTTTTGTGTATTTGCTGGTCTACTCACAATATCAATCACTGGATCGATTCTTTTGTGCAATAATTTTTTTAACTATAAAATATAATTTATTAATATCATACTCGATAGGTATAAAAATATATTAATTACTGTTGATCTACTTACCGATTCANATCATAAATTGGGATATCTCTGTTAACCCAATTCAAGTGTTCAAGCGCCTCCCTACTCAGTGTCCAAATTGGAGCACCTTTCGGAATTTCGGCCTCTGTTTTGTTTTGTTTATGGCGTTCGGATCTGATTCTAGTCTTTTGTGCTTTTTGTGTATTTGCTGGTCTACTCACAATATCAATCACTGGATCGATTCTTTTGTGCAATAATTTTTTTAACTATAAAATATAATTTATTAATATCATACTCGATAGGTATAAAAATATATTAATTACTGTTGATCTACTTACCGATTCAAATCTCTACCATTTATTCTTAATATAAATCGATATTGTTTTTTGTTTCGTTGAGGTGATAGAAGTAGCTGCTGTAGTATCTCTACTTCTATTACTGCTATTACTATTACTATTATTATTATCATCATCGTAATTATTATTACGATTATTATCATTATCGTTATTATTATCGTTATTACGATTATTATCATCATCGTTATTACAATTATCATTATCGCAATTATTACTATTATAATCATCGTTGTTATTATTATTATTATTATTATCGTTATTATTATTATTGTTATTATTATTATTGTTATTATTATCGTTATTATCATTATTATTATTATCGTTATTATTATTATTATTGTTATCATTAACATCTATGCCAAACGCATCTCCAAATGAACCTTGTTTTATAAATTTAATAATTAATTTAGTTACAAATTATAAATATAGTACATCAGTAAATTTTTTTAAACGTAAGCCTTCGAAGTCCTTCACTCTGATAACCTTCGAATACCTCCAACATAAACATAATATTTATGAAGGTTATTGATACTGAAAACCTTCATTTTTATTAATAAAACATAATACTCCAAAGGCTATTGATATCGATAACCTTCAATAACCTTCACTTTATCATAATAAACGTAATATTTGCGAAGGTTATTGGTCCGATAACCTTCAATAACCTTTGAAAACGAAATTATTACAATAACCTCCAATATAAAAAATTTCCTGATGTACCTTCACCATATTTGTATTCTTCGTCTATCATTTCCCACTCTTCAGAGTGGTATTCAGTTTCATTTAATATTTTTTTGACCTCCTTTCGAGGATACAAGGCTAATTTTTCATCACTTCTTTGAAACAGGTATTCTGCTACTCCGTTTCTCAGTTTCTTCTTCTATTTAAAATAAAATTATATCAATACTATACTTGATAGCTATATTATATATTATTATAAAAATCCTACTTTTTGTATGTCAGTATTTTTTCTCAGTTTTCTTAATTCTATTTTTCTATTTCCTTTTACTATAGTTCTATGTATTCGATGCCTAGTTTTTCACCTAGTATGTATCATTTTTAACAAATCTGTATTTGATACTGTATATTTTTTATTCATTATTTTACTTAGACGAGGTAAAAGTTTTGTGATGATAAAATCACGTTGTTTCATCCATGTAAGTTCTGGTTTTATCAGATATTTTGTTTTGTATTTGGAATTATAGATCAAAAATAATTCTTTCTATAATTAGATAAATTTGTATTAGTTATTCTGTGCCTGATATATGTATAATATAAAAAATCAAAAAAAAAAACAATTTACCCTAACTCGTTTATATGATTCGGAATCTAAATATTTTATTGTTTTTGTTTTCTTTTTTTTCTTTTTTTCTTCTTCAGATGAAGATTCAGATTCATCAGATTCATTAGATTTATCAGATTCATCAGAAGATGACGAAGATTCATTAGCAGAAGAAGAAAGTGATGATAATGATGAGGAAGTAGTAGGGGAGGAGGGTGAAGAAGAGGATGAAGAGGACGAAAAGGATGAAGAAGAGGAGGAAGAGGAGAAAGATTCTTTTTTATTTTTTTTATTTTTTCTAATTTTACTGATTTTTTTATTATTTTTTCTAATTTTACTAATTTTTTTACTACTTTCACCAATTTTTTTGTTTTTACTTAGCATTTTTGTAAAAATTTTTCCAATTGTTTTGTAATCTATTAAATATAATTAATATATTAGTTATAATTATAATTATTATTTTATAAATAGACAATTAATTAATTAATTAATTAATTAATTTACCTTTTTTTAATATTTTGTTGTGTGTTTTCTTTTTTAGTGCCTTGATAGGACGTTACTTTTTTGATTTCATCATTTTTTTTATAAAAAAATAATTTTTTAAAAAAGAAAGAAAGGGGAAGAGTAGTTTTTTATATATTGCATTTTTCAAACAGATAAATTAATTATTGCATCACGAAAAAATAAAGTTATTAATCATTATATCATATTTTTTTTTGATATCGGACATATTATATATGAGGGAATTAAGAAGTAATATTTCATATTACTTACGTGATATTCTTGTTTATGACGCGTTATTTCGTATGTAGCTGAAATGTAATATAAGTTTAGAAATATATGTAATATATAATATATATTTATAAATATACTTAAAAACAAAGTATTTTGATTTTTTAGAACTTTACCTTTTCCCTTGGATTTAAAGATTTTTAAAGCTAAATCAGTTACTTATATCTGAAAACGCAAAATTAAAAAAAATGAAACACTTATCGGGGTCATATCAATATTATGAATAATATATTGTTAACATTATATATATTTTAAAGAAACGAATAAAAAAATCACTTATCAGGGTCCTGGTGTTATATATCAATATTAAGAATAATATAGTATTATTAACATTATAAAAATTATGGTTTTGGTTTTGGTTTTAAAACGCCAGTAAGGGCTCGCCTTTATTCATAGAATTTTAATATACATTACAATTCAGCAACTTAAACTAAAAAACATTACAGAATAAAAAAACTTGCTAGCTAAGGATTGGTTACCCGCATGGCATACCCAACTACTGTAGAGTGGCTATAGACCTCCATTTCAAACTACTTCGAAACTGTCCAACTGAGACTCTTACGAGGGTCGGTTTAATCTATAACAGCGATATCTTCATCTCACTCTAACCGCATGGAATATATTCCATTGGTGCACAGCAACAAAAACAAAAAAAAGAAAAAACTAATTTTTGTAATCCCTACTCCTTCTCCTACCAAGGGAACAACATTCCACCCTACATATTATGAAATATTCTTCATTAAACAGGGAATAAACTATAAACCTATTCCCTATATTAGCTTCTATACTAGTAAAATTATTTTACTGATTTTTAAAATTTTAAATCTAAAATTAGAAGAAATACATGATCATATAAACTTCTAAAAATAACTTCCTAATACTAAATTTATTATCCTCCTAAAAAGGTAAATTTTGTTATCAATATGCGAACTGATAAATAATTAATATGCAATGCCATGTACATTAATTTCAGCCTTTTAATTACTATCTATATACAGTACATATAGTACAATATTGTATCACTATGAATTCAAGGTCAACCCATATTTTTAAATTCCCTCGAATTTTGTTATTACTGCGCTACTAAAAATTATCGTCAATTTGAATTATCTTTTTAAGTAAAGGCTTCTGCTAAAGCCGTAATATCTAACCCAACCGTCAGAAAATTCGTAAAGTCCATGTCGTCTAGCCATCGCAACAGATAACACAATTTTTATTTCTTCAGGACTCCAGTTACGTTTATATCTCTGCCCCAATCTGTGAGATAGTTATCCTTTCACTTTAAGAGAGTATTTTATCCACTTGCCAGTTCCTCGCCAATCCTATTGCAACGGGAGTGGACTTAAAGATAGGACCCAAGGTTTTTATGGAGCTCAGGAAATGCATTTCTCATAATAAAGCTAAGCTTGGAGAGAGCATGGTATGTCGTTACTTCCGTCTACTTCGTCTTGTTAGGTTATCCTTTAATTTTTGTTACCGTTATGTATTAGCATACCAGGTAAAAGCGTTCGCAAATATTTAAACTCCCTCTCAGAACTATACAAACTTCTACGAATGAAGGAAGGAAAGAATTTAAACGTAAGTTAATAACTTTGACCTGGCCCCGAAGAAAATTTATGTTTACTTTCTATAAAAAATAAAAAATTTTTATATATAAAATTTTAATAAAAAATTGATAAGCGGAAAGAGTTTTATTCATTATAAAAATTATGGTTTTAAACGACCAGTGTGGTATCATCTTTATTCAGGTACTTATAATATACATTACAAAAAAGTAACTTAAACTACAAATACATATAGAATAAAAACTGACTATAAAATTTTAAATTTTAACGGTCTAACCAGTCACCGTAAGACCAACGAGCATCTTATTTAATAGGAACGCCTTATTAAAGTCAAATTATAAAATAAAAACGAATCCTCTAACTACTACTACACCACTTCAACTTCAGACCTTTGCATAAAGCGTGATCAATACTACATTACAACACTTTTATACCTTGAATCCCAGCATACTAATCTACGGTACTCACCAACTCTAGCCATAACACATTGGTTAGGTGAAACAAAAGTTTCTTCCAAGATATAATTCTCGTGGTTACTATTACGAACCGAAATTCTACCAGCAGTGACATTCTCTGGTCATTAACGGGAAAATTTTCATCTCCTGCTCACTTTTTAACGTCAGTTTCTCATGGTCAAATACTTCTTTTCCCTCCCATTCATGTCGATGGTGTAATGAACATATATATATACGTTCTCCCAGTATGTGTGTTGGTAATTCACCATTAACGGATCCAAAAATTCTCCCAAGCATCTCTATGTATGGAAGTCAGGCTGTCCGACGGATTGTTCTCTCAAGTGAAGTACATTGCCTTTTTGAGTCCAGTCGTAAGGGGTATTCCTTGACGCAAAATGTTGACCGTTATCCACGGGAAGTATTGTAATTCCATAAAAAAATAAAACTTCAAACCACACCCACAACTCAACAACTAACCCTCTACTCAATACCACAACTATACTTGTACGCAAAATTGTTTTGGGGCCCTGAAATTGCAATTTCGGGGAAAAAAGTCGAAATAGTTTTTCATAGAAGACAAAATTATTTTACTTAAAACCCAAAATTTTTTGACCACCCAGATTTATTCTTTGATTGAAGATACATATAACTGGGTACTTTTTTTACTTCCATATATAGAATAGATTCTGCATAAATCTCAAAAAGTCGAAATACCTCAAAAATCCAAAATCAATTTTGGGAACATGTATAATCACAACTCATACCCCGGCACAACTAATAAACATCACCTTCCTCCGTCCTCCCACAATTCATCACATCACACACCGTTACCACCGATCATCACTTAAGTACCATCGTACCCTTTTTCGTTATCAATACGTCACATCTGGATCTACAAGATCGACAATTCAGGGTCAAACCAAAATTTGACATTCCCTCCAAAAAGTATTCTATAAAAAAGACGNGGAAAATTTTCATCTCCTGCTCACTTTTTAACGTCAGTTTCTCATGGTCAAATACTTCTTTTCCCTCCCATTCATGTCGATGGTGTAATGAACATATATATATACGTTCTCCCAGTATGTGTGTTGGTAATTCACCATTAACGGATCCAAAAATTCTCCCAAGCATCTCTATGTATGGAAGTCAGGCTGTCCGACGGATTGTTCTCTCAAGTGAAGTACATTGCCTTTTTGAGTCCAGTCGTAAGGGGTATTCCTTGACGCAAAATGTTGACCGTTATCCACGGGAAGTATTGTAATTCCATAAAAAAATAAAACTTCAAACCACACCCACAACTCAACAACTAACCCTCTACTCAATACCACAACTATACTTGTACGCAAAATTGTTTTGGGGCCCTGAAATTGCAATTTCGGGGAAAAAAGTCGAAATAGTTTTTCATAGAAGACAAAATTATTTTACTTAAAACCCAAAATTTTTTGACCACCCAGATTTATTCTTTGATTGAAGATACATATAACTGGGTACTTTTTTTACTTCCATATATAGAATAGATTCTGCATAAATCTCAAAAAGTCGAAATACCTCAAAAATCCAAAATCAATTTTGGGAACATGTATAATCACAACTCATACCCCGGCACAACTAATAAACATCACCTTCCTCCGTCCTCCCACAATTCATCACATCACACACCGTTACCACCGATCATCACTTAAGTACCATCGTACCCTTTTTCGTTATCAATACGTCACATCTGGATCTACAAGATCGACAATTCAGGGTCAAACCAAAATTTGACATTCCCTCCAAAAAGTATTCTATAAAAAAGACGAGGAATTTTGTGGCGCAGACCCGTTCGCTACCAAGCCAAAAATTAAGTACTTCCCTGTTTTCAGTATTCGTTCGAAACCAAACTGTTAACCTAGGAAAAAGCAGTCTGGCTTACACAAAAACCGACCGCTAGTTCATCTCAGGGCTTATCCACACAAAGACTATTTCCAAAAAAATAGTAAAGTTCGCTGGTTACACCTTTCTTCAAGGAAACCAGAACCAAACCCACAGGCACACTGCAATACATCTACCAAACAAGAGGCATCACTATAGTCTTATCTGACTTGCCGTTAGCCTCCAACTAAAGTAGTACGCAAGGTAAACTATTACATTTTACTACTGCGGATTTTGAGAAATTTATTGACCGGAGAGAGAGAGTTTTTTTTTTTTTTTTTTATTATAAAAATTATAGTTATAAACGCCGGTAAGAGCTCATCTTTATTCATAGAATTTCAATATACATCACAATTCAGCAACTTAAACTAAAAAACATTAAGGAATAAAAACTTGCTAGCTAAAGATTAGTTACCCGCACGGCATACCCAACTACCATAGAGTGGCCATAGATCTCCATTTCGAACTACTTCGAAACTGTCCAACCAAAACTCTTACGAGGTAAGATTTAATCTATAACAGTGATATACTTCATTTCATCCTAACCACATGGAGAAACTCCATTGGTGCAATGTACAAAAAAAATTTTGTAATCCCAACAACTATCACCTACTAAAGGAACAACATCCTACCCCACAAAGTCACTACTAACATACAACCCGCCAAACTTACAACTCACCATCTTACACATTTCCCAACTAACCGCCCACCAAATTCAAATCACCTGACCTATCCAACCCAACTCGTCACCTTTACATCTCCTCCCACAATACATCTATACATGTTCCCAAAATTGATTTTTGATTTTTGAGGTATTTCGACTTTTTGAGATTTATGCAGAATCCATTCTATATATGGAAGTAAAAAAAGTACCCAGTTATGTGTATCTTCAATCAAAGAATAAATCTGGGTGGTCAAAAAATTTCGGGTTTTAAGTAAAATAATTTCGTTTTTTATGAAAAACTATTTCGACTTTTTTCCCCGAAATTGCAATTTCGGGGCCCCAAAATAATTTTGCGTGCAAGTATAAATACATCACATCACACACCGTTACCACCGATCACCACTTTAGATACCAATGTATCACCCAATTTCATCAGTGTGTCACCACTTGGATCTACAAAATCAACGATTCAGGGTCAAACCGAAATTTGACATTCCCTCCCAAAAAGTATTCCATGAAAAAGAGGAAGAATTTTGTGGCGCAGACCCGTTTCGCTACCATACAAAAATTAAACAGCTCCAGAAAACTTCTTTGTTTCCAGTGTTCGTTCGAAATAGTACCGTCAACGCAGAAAAGGTAGTCTGGTCACCCTTACAACTGACTGTCGTTCATCTCAGGGCTTATCCACACGAAACTATTTCCGAGAGGAAAGTAAAATTCGCCGTTTACACTTTTCGCCAAAGAAACCAGAACCAAACCCGTAGGCAAAGTTTCATATATTTTTTATAAAACACCCACGCTAGATAGTCTTATCCAGTTGGGCTTAACCTCCGACTAAATAATTATAAAAAAATATATTAATTTTACTACTGCGGATTTTAAGTAATTGCTGAACGGAGAGAAAGAGTTTTTTTTTTTTTTTATTATAAAAATTATGGTTTAAACGATCGGTGAGATCTCATTTCGAATATTTATAATATACATTACAATTCAATAATTTAAACTACAAATACAGTAGGAATAAAAACTAACTAGGAAGGATTGGTTACATGCACTGGTCGAAAATTTATAAAAACTACACCTATCGGGTACCAGATAGGTGTAGTTTTTATAAATTTTCGACCAGTGATGCCACCGTTTAACCTGCCACCACTGTAAGAAAATCAAGATTCGCTTACAGAGTTGCCAGTTACAACCCCACTTCTAAGACCCTGCAACCACCGGTTACAGGATATCTTAAAAACAGTGCCGGACCACTGGATCAACTATCTATTTACAAAAAAAGAGTCCAAAAAAAAGAAAAAATTGTTCTATATATTTCATCTATATACAAAACCCTAAATTTGTTTTCATAAAGCTAAATTTAGTATTCACTCAAAAAAGGTAAATTTACCTATCAATATGCAAACAGATAATAATTAACATGTAATACCATGCAAAAAACTCTTTCCGCAGATCCTTTTGCCCAAAATTCGCGGAAAGAAAAGTTCTCATGTTTTGATGCTTTCCTTGCTTATATGACCTAACAATTATACTTTATGACTTCGGATTTTGTTCACTTTATTTCAGTATAACTTTTATATACATATCTTAAATAATTATCTAGTTAAAGCTCTATACTTATATAATCTAATAAAATACTTTGATGACTTCGAAATTTCGTTCATTTCACACTACTACTATTGTTTTAATAAAATTCTAATACATTTCATAGTCTAATAAATTTCTTTATTAAAGAAACAAAATATGTTACAAAATCTTTTTGGAAAAAGCTGAAGCATGGAGAAACGAAACAAGGAACCAGTTCTCAGTTGTTTTAAAAGAAATACAAACCAATGAATTTTCTGTTAGGAACTTCACCCATAATATCGTGATAGAAAACCTTGTCGAATTTCCTTCGAATACACTAATTCACCCCTTCCCAGAGAATAATAAGTTGATCCATGAAAAAAAAAACGAAATATTTTTAATAAGTCTTACTTGTGTAGACGGAAATACTATGAACCAAACCGTTAGCATTATTAGTGCAGCAGATATAGTCTTGGATTCCGTCAGAAATAGTCTCTTGATCCCTTATATTTCATCATATCGAAACCACAAGACTACTATAGATGAATTGGAACAAGTACTCGCCCTCCGTGCCGACGATTTAGGCATCTCCATACCTTCCGTTGCTATTAATAAAGAAAAAGAAAGCGTTAATGAGTCAGATTATTCATCGGAGAATTCAAGGGATTCGTTTTCTTCGGAAGAAACTCACGATTCGCTCGAAATACCTGCAGATCACACTGACGATCACTTCAAATTGTATGAGGAAAAAAATACCAACCCACTTGAGAATTCAGATCTAATTNAAAAACGAAATATTTTTAATAAGTCTTACTTGTGTAGACGGAAATACTATGAACCAAACCGTTAGCATTATTAGTGCAGCAGATATAGTCTTGGATTCCGTCAGAAATAGTCTCTTGATCCCTTATATTTCATCATATCGAAACCACAAGACTACTATAGATGAATTGGAACAAGTACTCGCCCTCCGTGCCGACGATTTAGGCATCTCCATACCTTCCGTTGCTATTAATAAAGAAAAAGAAAGCGTTAATGAGTCAGATTATTCATCGGAGAATTCAAGGGATTCGTTTTCTTCGGAAGAAACTCACGATTCGCTCGAAATACCTGCAGATCACACTGACGATCACTTCAAATTGTATGAGGAAAAAAATACCAACCCACTTGAGAATTCAGATCTAATTGTTAAGCCGTTTTGTGAACCCAAACCTATTTTTGCGCTACCTATAGATACACAACAGATTATCGGGGATAAATCTGTCAACAACGATATACATGTCGTCAAAACTAATTTGGTCTTGACTCAACTCTTAAAATTTCAATTTTTAATTGCGTCTGACTCAATTAATTGCGTCTATTACTAGTAAAAATCAAAATTTGCCTTGACTCAACTCCAATTTTTCTCAATTTTAATTGCGTCTGACTCAATTCAATAGTTTTGACGACATGTATAAACAACGATACACAAGATAATGCAATTTCAAGAAAGTTTATTTCTGTGCCCACTGAGACATGTGACAGTGGGGAAAAAAGCCTGTCCGTGAATTTCACTAAACCGTCCTTGGAGTTTACTTCCACTTCGCAATCTCCTTTCTTTATAAATAAGAGGGATAATTTCATCATTAACAAAGCCTCCACCCCTAAACACAAACGGAACAGGTCGATAAAAAGATATATATACTCAAGCCAGGACTCCGGCCAGAGCGACCCCGAACTTATTGCGGATACGGCTCCATCTAGTCCTAGTCCAATTAATCCCTAACCTCTTAAACGGAACAAGCGGGCTGCGCCATCCCCTTTACATCCCTTAATTCGTAGCAACATTGGTGTACTGGGTAAGAGCAATAATGCTGGGATATTTGAGCAAGGGTCCCTACAAAATAAAAAAAACGGAGATGGTAAGATCTGGGACAATGCCGAAATCATTAGTCACAAATCACATGATAAAAAACCACTTAATCATGGAAAAGACTCGCATGAAAATTCTAGGGAGCCATTACCAACTGATAATAATCATAATAACGAAACACTTACTTCCCTTAATGATATAGATACTAGTAATAATATTAATAACAATCTTCCCGTTTCTAACATTTTGGAGCTAGGTGAAGCAGTGATATCTGACAAAGAGGACTACACTTACATGAGCATTGGTCAATCATCACCATCATTTCTTCCAAAAGAAAATGTGAAAGAACCTTTTTTTTCTTTTACATTTAATCAGGACTATCCTTCTAAGGGTAACGTTGAAGATAATTAACAACTTATATCAGAATCTTGTAACCAATATGTAAAGGATAATGAACGTTTCTTGTTCACCGAAGAAGAGATCTATAACGAACTTGAAACTTTTTCGAACACCTTGTCATCACTAGATCTCTTTGCTTCTTATATCATCAACCTACAATATATTGAACCTCCAGTACAAATAACTCTCTTTATTTTTGACAAATTCCTTAAAAATGACAGAAATGTTTTTAGAAATCTCAAATCATCTTATCGAAACTATCTTCAATATCATAGAAAATCCTCATTCTTACAACAATATGATGCTGCAATACATAAGATTTTCTCAATGTATAGAAACAAACAAAGTGTTATAGATATACCAGGGGAAAAAGAAGAGGAACTTATTTCTGGTTTGCATCTTCATTATGCTTGGGAATATCTAATTAAATTAGTTTCACCTACTGGATACTCACCAAAGTATAATAATTAAATTAAATTTATTATTACCATCTTGGAAATTCTGAATGAACAGTTAGATCTTGAAAATGTCTTCTCAATTTTACAGCAAAAATACTTAGAATCAAAACCTCCTCTGAACAGTCATTTAGAAGGACTTGTCAGAATTCTGAGAAGAAATTTTAACAGATTTTCTTCAATCCAATATAAAGAGTTAGACATAATTGATGAAACAGTTAAACAATATCAAGCGGGCAAACGTGTTAATAATATCTTTAATAAATCCTCTTCATTCGATAAGTCTAAAGTTTATCAAGACAAAGGAAAGCACACTGTTGATGACTCAGTTAAATCACAGATGGAAGGTATTAGTTACGATACCTCAACCACACAGCAATCTTCTCGTTCTGAGAATTTTGATTTATTCAAGGATAGTATCCCTTCCTATCCATGCATCGATAAAAGTATTGTTGAGGAGGATACTCTCACTCAACAGTTAAAACAATTTATGAACTCCATGCATAATGAAGAAACTTTCGTAGATTATATTTTAAAGTTAAAAGATATTAAATTCCCAAAACTGTCACTTCCTAAGTCTATTCAAAGTTTTTTATTATCTGGTAAATCTTTTTTCAAGTCTTTCAGATTTTTTAACAAACCTGAACACCAAATAAGTTTTGAAAGTTCCCTTAACGAGGCCATTAATAATTACATTCAAACTACTGGATCTTCATCTTGTTCAAAAAGTATTCGTGACATCTTAAAAAGTCAAGTTATTATTCGTTTTGGATGGATCCTTCTTTATAATGAAATTTCAACATTTGGTTACAACCCTGAACATAATAATTTAATTCAATCCATTATATATTTCCTTAACATTCCCAGTAGTAAAATTAACTGGTTTAAATTTTCCCAACTAATTAAATCAAAATTTACACAAAACAAATTGATTCTTCCTCAAATTCCAGATAATATTAGTGAAGAAATCAAATCTTCAATATCAAACTTTATTCCAATTAAAAATTTTTCAAGTTTACAATCTGTCTGTAATATTCTTGAACAACATTATATCATAGACCAACTACCAATTTCTTTCTTTCATAAATCATACGAACCTAGTTCTTTTGGAAATAATAATAAACCTAAAACAAATACCTTTAAAACACGTACATCATTAAAACCATCTCTACCTTTTAATCCAAGAGAGGTCAATAAACAACTTAATATTTCACTTCCTATCACAAATACAAATGATATCATTCCTATTAAAAACTTGTTACGAAAATATTACTACTTTGGAAACAGATTGCCAGATTCTTTTATCAAAATTTCAGCTAATAGATATAATCAATCCCTTTCTAGAAACAATAATACATCAGTAAATTTTTTAAACGTAAGCCTTCGAAGTCCTTCACTCCGATAACCTTCGAATACCTCCAACATAAATGTAATATTTACGAAGGTTATTGGCACCGAAAACCTTCATTTTTATTAATAAAACGTAATACTCCGAAGGTTATTAATATTGATAACCTTCAATAACCTTCATTTTATCATAATAAACGTAATATTTGCGAAGGTTATTAATCTGATAACCTTCAATAACCTTTGAAAACGAAATTATTACAATAACCTCCGATATAAAAAATTTCCAGATGTAATACTTTACAAACCCAACGCTTTTCTAATAGTTATTTTAACAACTCTCATATTTATCCAAGATTAAGATCTAATAGATCTTTTTTTCGTCACCAAGGTTTTCATAGAACACCTTGGCACCTATAAGTTCTCTTTCACAATAATTTTTAATCAGTTTCTGACATCCAACTTGCAGAAACTTAATATTACTATTATAATCATACCTACATTCATTAAAAAATATTTTTTCAAATTTTTCAATTATACTTTTTACTTAAATTTACTTTTATTAGTACTTAATTTTACTTTAACAAATTATATAGGTAGACAATATAAAGAATCAAATAAGGGTGGCTATGGTCCTACAGACATATCTTCCTCATCCATAAATTCTCATGCAAATAATACTATTAAGATTGGCACACACAATATAAGGGGTATCAACACTACACATGAGCAAATGCTTTTTTCACACTATTTAGAAATTCATAATTTTGATATCGTTCATCAGGAAACTTTTCGGGGCGTAAATTTACAGAAAATTTACGGGACCTACAGAAATTTACGCCTAAAAAAATCAATTTTTTTGACTTTGATCACTATTTATAAGACAGGGAGCGATTTTTTACTAAGATATTCCTATGACAGATCTTTCGATCTGGTTCTTAGCTACAAGATGATATGTGTTTCATTTCTGTAACATCAATATTCGCGAAGATATTCAAGTTTAAAGTTTCACATCCATCAGGAAATTTTTTCGGGCGTAATATTCCGTAATTTTAACGTGATATTAAATTTCCGTAATTTTTCGCGTAATATTACGGAAATTTTCGAAAATTTTCGAAAGTTATTGAAACGTTA
>PQFF01000593.1:8426-87660 GCA_003547095.1 Diversispora epigaea | reverse complement strand
CCAGGATATTTAATAAAAATCAATATTCGAAGGGTGTGATACATGGTGATAAATATCCTACCCCTGACAAACCCAAACCCTAACCCCATGTAATTAACATAATATCACATGAGGGTCTAGGCCCCAGGTCTAGGTTAAGATTCCCCTTTTCGATCACCTGCCCTTACACGTGAAATATTTCTGATCACCTGCTAAACTATTGACCAATAAAATTTGAAAATTCTTGGGTCTAGGATAATATCATGAACCGGGGGTCTAGGATAAGGACACTCTTGGTTTATAGTTTAACAGGTGACCAGAGATATTTCACGTGTAAGGGCAGGTGATCAGAAAATTTCACGTGCTACGTGCACATGATGAAGAGAAGCAAAAGTTTCATTTGATAGATCAGGGGTTATTTTTTAAGGTAATGTCATAGACAGAATAAAATCCTGTCCCTCGGAGATTCTCTTCCCTAATTGAGTAATCACAATCACATGAAGATCAACAAATACAACATTCTATGAATTTATAGAATTTGTATAGAAATTTATCAAATAATATATCCAGCGATAATTAAAGAAAGTAAAAGTTTAATGTCACTTTGCATTTTGACTGAGTTTCAAAAATTAAGACAATAAAATTTTTTTTTTATTTTATTTTATTTCATTTTGACGAAATCCTTTTAATTTTGATCCCTTTAACATAACACTAAATACACTAAATGCACCAAATAAAAAAAAATAAATTTTATCTATATTATTCAAAAGGCTAAAAGAAATGATTAGTATTATTAAGAGAACGAGTCAAACTTTAATTCTTTTAAATAAAGTTGCTGAATTTTTTTAAAAAAATAAGCAAAAAAATTGTGGCTGACTAGTTTGAAACTTCATAACTTTAACTTGTATAATCAACTTGATCACACCAATTAGAAATTGGTATGCAACTAAGGTATTTGCACCATTTGCAGCGATCACTTGGAATTGTTGCATAGAAATTACGAATGAGTACGAAAAATAGAAGTATAGCTATGGGAAGTGCAATTATTTTAAGCGCCCAGTTAGCCCGTTTGTGAAATTTCGAAAAATTAATTGTGGGATTTAAAACGCATCCAGTTATTACTCCCATTATAAATCCACCTATATGTGAAAAATTATCTAAACCTGGAAGAAGACCCAGCGAAAAACTAAGGATAATCACAAGAGATAATTTAATAAGTTCCCAGCGAGGATTTCTAATAATCTTCCAATTTTGTAAAAGTTCTAATAATATAACACCAACAATCCCAAATAAACTACCGGATGCACCCATAGAAGCTGATAAAAAAAAAATAATAAAAAAAGTTAAATATGTAAAAATATGTAAAAACAATGTTATGACAATATTAAGGAATAAACTTACGAGATAAAGGCGTATCAAAATTTCCCCCAAAAATAAATCCAAATATGCCACTCGCCATATAAATAATACTAAATCTCCACCAACCAATATCTTTTTCTACGTGCAAACCAGTCTGTAATTGGAAAATCATATTGAAGGCAAAATGAACGATTCCAGCGTGAAGAAATACTGGTGTTATAAATCTATACCATTGATCCGGCTGACCACTTTTAAAACCACCAAGACCACAATATTCTGACATATTACAAGTATTTGCGGGGTTTCCTATAGTAGGACAATCGAATAGTACGCTGTCATTATATACAGGTTTCATGCAAGGGACGAAGCGAGCACCCAATTGGACAAAAGTCTATTGGAAAAATGAAAAGATGCAAGTCAATGGATGTGTAAAAAATATATATATATATATTCAAGGAATTGCCTCCCTGTTCTAATTTAAAATCTATATATAATAATCTAATTAAAGAAGAAGATAAAAAAAAACACTAACAAACGCTCCAGGTCCAATCATAGGATTAAGGGGATTCGTTTGTATAACTTCTCCCGTAAATTCTTTACTTTTTATGAATTCAAAAATCAACATGAATAATTGTATGGCGGTAACAATCCATGTGAAGAAAGGTATCCAAGGTGTTTTTTTCTGTAATTGTTTTTGCACTTTTGGGTCAAGCAATGCTTTTGGGTATTTGGGATCACGTGTGGTCGGAGGTACCGGAGGTAACGAAGGTAACGTATCACGTCTCGAAGTAAAACTTTCAGGATAGTTTACATTCTGATAATAACTTTCCGCCTCTCCTCGTGGGATTTGAGGGTCTTGATACCCTTGACCCATGTATAAAGATGATTTTTGATTACTATTATTAATATATTGATCCCGTTCTTCACGGAATAAACGTCTAGCCATATCTTCATCATTTTCTTCCTCTTTTTCATAATTTTCATAATGTGTTTCTACTGTAGTTAAATCTCGGCTATGTTCTTCTAAGTCAATCTCAGATGCGGGGGGAGCACTAGGTGCAGTTGAATGTCTACTTTGACTTTCTAGATCTGTTGGTGATAAAATAATAGGTGTTGAATGAACGTCTAACGGAATATTAGTTGGCGGATATTCATCATTATAAGAGAAATATGAAGGTCGTTCTTCATATGGAGGTATAGGTTGAGAATTATCATCGGGTGAATCGTAAGATTGAAAAAATTGATTCCAACTAGATTGATTTGACATTTTTATTTATTTTTTTAATAATAATTTTTCAAGAAAAAAAATAATGAAAAAATGACAAAATGGAATGATTGAAGATATATTTTTAAAGTATCACAAAATTATTTATATTAAATAATTCAGAATGCGGTGAGACGTATCCTAAATTAGAAAGTACCAGGATTTTTTTATAATAACTTTATATTCGATCAAAAATTGATCAAATGATTTATGCTAAAAATAAAAAAAATCAAGTTTTAAAAAAATGAAAATTCTATTTAGAACTTTTTTTTTTCATAAATCTCATAATTATAGTAACAAGTTTTTTTAAAAAGGAATTTCAGGAACAATACGAGAATAACCTCCGGACTTTCTAAGCAACTGTGAATACCCAGCTAAGCCCTATAACTCACGACTATGAACTAATATTGAGTACAATAATCTATAAAAAGGAAATTTTAGTGAAACAAAAATCCACGGAGCTGGATATTTAATTTATTTGTTCTAAAATTATATTGTAATGATTTATTTGTTTTCGATTGTATGTATTCGGAATACAATTCAAGAATAAAATAAAAAAGGGCTATTCAAAGAACTATCAACTATAAATATCATGTGTTCTTATTTATTCAAGTTCTATTGATCTTGATTCTTTAATCAATATTGTACTTGCCACTATAAGTTTTTATCCTGATAAAAAAAAATAAAGTTCAAAGTTCATTATTATAATGACTAAATGTATGTCATTTTAATGAAATATTTATGAGGCAACTCTCCATTTGTTTATTATCTACAGTAACACATTATTTTTATATAATTCTTTGGTTTTTAAATTTACTTTTATAAATTTACATGCAATAAAGAATAAATACGAATCAAATAAAAATTAGAAATTATAGAAAAATGTAACATAAATTTTTAATGTTATAACATTGCCCGTGTGTAATATAATAATAATGTATATGATATTTAATTTATATAATATAATTTATTAAATAAAATAATTATTTTTCCTTTTTTTTTTTTCTGTGAGAAAAAAAAATTTTTTAAATATGATAAACTTACAGTTTAATGTCCCCCGAGCCGTTCGTAAGGATCTCGTTCCGCTTTTTCATAATTTTTATTTTTAAAAGGTCGCCTTCGTCGACCCTTTCAGCATTAATCTAAATAAAATAAAATAAATAAAATTAAATATTTTTAATATATTAAAATATACAAATCTATGTATATTTAACACTTACAATACGGCCCGAGTTATAAATCGTGTTGGCCAGGGTTTTGCCCCCGAACCAAACATCGATTTGATTATTTGATCGATTACCATATAAGAGCCCTGTCCTGTCATAATCTTCTCGATGGTGGGTTTCCACGAACTCGAGAACTTCCGAAAAGCTAATTTTCTTTTTTATTATTTTTATGTTACGCTTTGTAATAGATCTGTCGCAACCATATGGTGGTGGTGGTAAACATTTGAATATTGTTGAATCATATTTCTGGGTGAGAAGGAATAAAAAATTAGAGATCGTCCAAAGAATATTATATATATACACATATATACATACATATATATATGAATACTTACATATTTACCAACGTTATTGGATCCAAAAAACGTGGGAATCGTTACTCTTTCGTCGTGTATTGATTCAGCTGACGACCGGAACGACGAGGACAGGGCTGTGAGTGACGAAGACGGCGATGGTAATGAGTTTAACAAGGACGACGATTCTGACGAGGTTGTTGAGATCTCAAAGGTAGAATAAGTGGACGAAGACAACAAGGACTTGGTCGCGTGTATAGTAGAGCACTGAATAGTTTGTTTCTTGTGAATGGCCTTTATGTTATTTGTTTTTCTGATCACCAAGTGAGGCATCATTTATGTTTTAATTCAAGTAAACTAATAATTTGCAGTAGAAGAATATAGTAGTAATAGTAGTAATAATAGAATATTTAGACGACAGAATATAGAAATAATGTAAAATAATGCAGTATAGAAATTTAGTGTGGACTTTTGAGTTCAGAATTGTTAAATAATTGCTTTTAATAGTTGTAATGGTTCAAAAATATAATAATTATCATGTAGAATTGATAAAAAAATCAAATAATCAAATAAGTTTTTTTTACTATATTTGGTACGTCATGCGTTTTTACGCGTCGAATTTTATTATGATATGTATGACGTATTGTGATATTTATAATATAAGAATTTTATTGGAATTTAAAAAAGTAAATTTGTCCACGTGAATTGACAAATAAAGATAAACATAATTTCTTATTTGATTTCATAACAACAAAAGCAGTAAGCATTGTCGATAATTAACGCGTTCCGCCGAGCATGTATAATTATAATTATTGTTTTGACCGAATATTTTGTTCTATTTTCTGATCTGTTTCCATTGGATCCATTGAATCATTCCGATTATTCTGATAATTCTGTTCATTCGATTGGTTCTTATTAGAAAATAGAATCAACGAAAATATAGAAGATATTGTTGGATCATGTCTTAAAACGTAAGTCAAAATAAATATTATAATTTGATAATATAACATTAATAATGTGTATTGGTAATGCCCAGTGTAATTCTTTCGCTATATTATTTTATGTACATAAATTTATTAATAGAAGAAATATTTAGTAAGAAATCCAATCTAATTTAATTTAATTTAATCTAACTTTAAATGTTAAGTAATATTTGAGTAATACTTGAAAGCGATAAACAACATACATCATTATTTCCTTCATCAACCAAAACCGTCAACTCATGTAAAAATTCATGTTTTAATTCTTCAATTTCGATCTCTTGTTTATTCTTATCAATATTTATGCAATTCGCATCACGTCGTAATCGATATTTTGCATTAACATTTTGATGTCGATTGTTTTGATATTTGTTGGCTTGAGCTTCCGCTACATAATTTTTCCTAAAAATTGATGGCGTTTGTACTTTTAATGATGATTTAAGCCATTTCGACTATGTAAAATCACAAATATTAATATTAAATATATATCAAATATAAATAAATGTTAGTATTCTTATATGTTCATGCATGGATTGTTCGATTAAATATTCAATTAAATTATTAAAAACTTACAATTTGATTAAATGAAAACATATCTTCTTTCCTAAATAAACGATCTAAAAACACATTAAAGTGTTAAATATAATATAATACTTTAAACAAGAAAAATAGAACTATTGATAACAATAATGAATTAAAAGAATGAAAATACCGCAAGTGTATTGTAATAATTCCACGTCAAAAATATATTTAGTAAACTTGGTTGTTTGAAGTACTCTAGATTCTATAGCAAAGTCAATTAATCCTTTTGTAACTCTCAGTAAACTATTGTCTTGTTCAATAAATTGATGTAAAACTATTGCTGCCATAATTTCTAAATAAAAATAAATATATATATTTATATAATATGTATATATATATATATGTAGATATGTAGATATGATATGTAAATATATGTATGTGCAAATATATATAGTATTACCTCTAAGTGATAAACAACAACTAATCATTTGTTTTATTGTATGAATTGGCCACAATTCTTCAAGTTTATCCAGAAACGTATAAGATGAGGTTACAATCGCAATCGCGTTTAGATTATGCCTTAAAGACATGATGGGTAAACCTTGTAAATGATAAATATCAGCAATCCGAATATCATAAAGATATTTTGGTTCATTATGTTTCTCTGATTCAATACACAAGTATAAAAGATGTGGCATTAAATCATAAAGAGTAAATTTCTTTTTGATATCAAGAATTTCCTCAATTTCATTAAATCTTATTTTTTAATGTAATAAAGAAGAAAAGAAGATGAGAATGATAAGTAAATATAATAAAATATAATAAAATATAATAAAATATAATATAATATAATATAATATAATATAATATAATATAATATAATATAATATAATATAATATAATATAATATAATATAATATAATAAAACATAATAAAATATAATAAAATATAATAAAATATAATAAAATATAAAATAAAATATAATATAATATAATATAAAATATAATAAAATATAATAAAATATAAAATATAATATAATATAATATAATATAATATAATATAATAAAATAAGAATCACTTACTTTTCTTTTGGCCAGAGTTCCCCAGCACATTTACTTGTCAACATTAATATCATAAATGGACTATAGAAACGATGATTTAATTGTTTTTGTTCTCTTCGTTTTTTTTGATTACATAAAATATATCCGGCAATTAAACTCATGACAATGCGGTGAATCCATTTTGCATTTTTAAGTCTTGCCAAAGTATTGAATGCCGGTTCCTAAAATAATTATTTAATGATAATATTATTATTAGTGCTATTGTTATCATTTTTCAAAATATTTTATATATATATATATATATAAAGTATTACATACAATGCTTTTGATATTAGCAAAATCCAGAGCTTTAATTATTTTAAACGATAAGGTGCGTAAATATTTTAGTTCGTCTTGTTTCATGTTGAGAATTAAGTCTAATTCTTTTTGATTCGTTTTTTCAAGATCATCTTCAACACAATACACATCTAAGTATATATAAGCAGTATATATATTTATGTTAGTATAATTATACTTTTTGGCTCAATAAATTTGAGCATTTACCTTGAGCATATGAAGAATACAACTTGAATAATTCGATACATGAAATCATGAATTTACAAAATCGATAAATAGACAAATATCGACCTGACAAGATATTTAATAATATATTAATAATATGTTGACCAACGAATTTTCAAGATATTAATAATATTAATAAAATATATTTACTCGTCCATTCATCTTTAGGTTTTGAATTTAATAAACTTGTTAAGAAATTACTCAAAAATTTCCAACGATAATTGTCCAACATCCTGAATGTTATGTTTTCCTATATTATAATAATAAATAATAATAATAATATCAATAACAATAACAATAATAATAATATCAATAACAATAATAATAATAATACAAGAAATAATGATTTAAACATACCAAAACAGGCAAATATAACAATGGGAAATTATTCAAAGTCTTAAAACATAAATCTTCTATTTCTACAAATCTTTCATCGTTAATTTTATTTTCAATGAAATATGATTCAATAGATTTATTTAAATCTTCCCAATGAATTTGATCTTCATTCTTTTTAATATTATTACGTGTATCGACAATATTTGGGAAGGTGATCTGTATATAAATATTTATATATATATATATATATATATATATATATAGGTTATTTATTTAACATATTTTTAATATATTTTAACATAATTTAATATTTTTATTTTACCGTTCGATCATTAGCACATTGATCAATAGTAGTAAATATTGAAGGAAAATTTGTAATCGGTAAAAGAGGTAGTGGCTGTTATTAAAATAATTAAATTATATTCGTTAGATTAAAAAAAAAACATAAATAATGACATTAATTGATGAATTATTTCTTCACAGAGATAATTTCTGACCTGAATTATTATTCCATCACCAAAATACGAAGAAACATCTTTATTATTAATGTTATTATTATTATTGTTATTATAATTATAATTATAATTTTCGGCCTGCTTTCCTTTCCCAGAAGAATAAGGTTCAGTACTTCCGTTTGTCTTGTTGTTAACATCTTTATTATTAATATTAATATTAATATTATTTTTATCTTCATTATTTTCAGTGTCATTATTATTATTATTGCTAGTGTTCAATGAAATTAATTCCTCAATAAGTTTCTCAATTGGATATTGAACAAATTCCAGACCTATTCAAATATACAACAATTTAGAATACTTGATAATAATATATAATAATGATAATAATAATGATAATAATGATAATATAATGATATAAGAATATATAATAATATAATAATATAGAATAATATAATAATGTAATAATAAATAATTAAATATACCTTCAATTTTTCTAATAATTTTCCAAATTTCATCTTTTTCAATTTTTTGAAAAAATAATGAAACAAATTTTCTTTGATTTTCACTTAAATTTTGACCAAAAAAGTTTCCATATTTTGTTTTTAATAATTCAATTAATTCTATTATTAATTCTTCATCAAGAGTATTCTCAAGATATTGAAAACAATATTCCGGAATTTCATTAAACATTTCATCTTTTCATGTGATAAATTTAAAAAAATAATTATTAATAATAATTAATAATAATTAATAATATATGCAATAATATAATAACATAATAATAATTTACCAGTTGATGCACTGGAGGGTAAATTAAATGCATTATAAAAAGCAATTTTGATGGCAGCATTTGTTTGACCAAATTTAACTGCTTCAGCAACTAAATCACGTGGCTCAAATTCTATATCAACCTTCGAATTATTATTAATGAATGATCTCGATAAGACTAAATATATTCCTTCATAATTTTGATTATCTTTAAAATAATTTATTTGTACATGTGGTGGAAACTTTTTCATTAAAAATCCTGTTCCTTTAATTAAAGCCGATAATCGTTTTTTATCTATTGTACTAAAAATAATTAAAAAAAAATTTTAATTAATTGATTGAGATTATATCAATAATTTTTTCTAGAAATGAATACAAATAAATATAATAAAAAGAATTAAATATAATTAAATATTGATAATACCAAAATGATTTATATTCTGCAGTTGATTCATAAGGATCACCTTCAATCGCACATTTACATAAATAAGCTACAGATTTTCCAATATCTCTAGAAAAGTAATATTCTCCTAATTCATACGATAATTGAATTCTAAATATTGTATGAATATGATAAGATAATGAAGATGGTAATACATTTCCTTCCACATATCCCTGAAAATATTTAGATTTTATAAATATTTTAGAATATAGATAATGTAATTTTGTAATTTTAGCATAAAAATTATTATTGTTATTATTATTATTATTATTATTATTATTATTATTATTATTATTATTACCGCTATATCTTTTTCTAATGATTCATATAATGATTCTAAAATTCCAACAGAATTCTCATTTGAATCATAATCATGTCCGAAATCAATATTGCTATATTTTGATCTTATAATCCATCGATGAAATAATATTGAAGGATCGTATCGTGGATCATCACCATAATCATCATTATTATTATTATTATTATTATTATTCTTATTATTATTCTTATTATTATTATTATTCTTATTATAATTATTATTGTTGTTATTATTATTGTTATTTTCGGGATTTCTAAATTAAAGAATTGAAATAAGTAAATAAATTGATGAATGAATTGATGAATAAATAAATGTCATACTTTTCAAGATGATTTAATGTATATAAAACAACTGGTTGAATATTTATCGGTACACCTTGTTCAATATTTTGTAAATAAAGGTGAGTTTTATGTATTACCTATTTTTTAAAAAAAATTTTAAATAAAATTAAATAAAATTAAATAAAATTAAATAAATTATTAAATTTGCATTTCTTATTTTTTCTAATATCAATAATATCAATTATATCTATATGAATATGTAAATATAAAATGCCTAAGAAAATATATACCTTGCAAGCAGCTTTTATCAATTGATATTGATTTGTGGATAATGAATAAGTGAGAGGTTCGGTATTAAATATTGGAATTTGTCCTGTAAATTCATTTTCATCAAGTAATGACTTTAGAAGTTGGACGCCAGCAATTTGATGATTTGATGGATGAATTGATTCGATCTATTTTATAAAAATTAAATATTATTTATTATATTTATTTAGATCAAGAAAATTTTACACAGATATATCATGAAATATGTCAGATTACATATATTCGATTATACATATCTGCTGATATGTATTCTCTGTAATTTCTGTAATTTCTGTAATTTCTGTATTTCTGTACGTAAAAAACATTTAAACTTACATTTTTATCAAGTTGATTTAAATTAGAACACCACTCAAAGGTGTTTTTATTAGGAGGAAATCCGGGTCGAACGGTAGACATATGTACAACAGATACAACTGATACAAAAGATTTACAGTATATAAACAATATAAAACAAAAATTAAAAAAAAAATTAAAAGAAATTGAACAACAGGAAAACGACAGAGCAAAAGAGTGAGTATCGATTTTTTTTTTGATACAGATCAAAACAAACAGTTTATATATATATATTTGTTTCACGTGCACCCTTTAACAAGCACATCAATATTGAACATGTTACATGTGCCACCATAAAAAATTTAAAAAAAATTTTTTATAAATTGCAAAGAATTACAACCATTACAACTTATTTTTACTTTTATTATTTTATTGATACAATAATTGTCGTCTCAAATTTAAATTAATAACGAATAATAGAATGTACTGGAGCTTTAAGAAGATTTTTTCCATTTAAATCTATTAATTCTATAATAAAAATATATTCTAGAATTTTACCTCCACTTCCTTCCACAAGATTTCCTGCTGCATGTGCTGTTCCTCCTGTTTTTATTTATTTATTAAATATAAAATTATTATTAATATTAAATGTAAAATTATTATTTATTAGATATATAAAATCATTATTAAATGTAATAAAATTAAAATATATATATAAATATATATATATATATTAGAAAAAATATATTTGAAAATGAAAATAATTGCAAATTTTTATAATAATAATCTGACCTGT
Source organism: Diversispora epigaea (assembly GCA_003547095.1). Classification (NCBI taxonomy): domain Eukaryota; kingdom Fungi; phylum Glomeromycota; class Glomeromycetes; order Diversisporales; family Diversisporaceae; genus Diversispora; species Diversispora epigaea. The sequence continues at coordinate 76,415 of PQFF01000593.1, read as the reverse complement.
AGCAATAAGATCATCTACAATAATAACATTTTGTCCAGGTTTAATTGCTTCTTTTTGCAATTCAAAGATATCCTTTTAAAAAATAAAATAAAAATATATTAAAAACATTTATTGATTTATTTATTATTTTTCAATATGGATAAAAATTTTTAAATAAAAACATACCACACCATACTCTTTTACGAATTCAGCAGAAATTATTTCTCCCGGTAATTTTCCTTGTTTCCTTACAGGTACAAAAGCAGCACCTAATCTTAAAGCTAAAATTGGTCCAAATAAGAATCCACGTGCGTCGAGACCTATGTGAAGTTGAAGAAATTCGATTAAAATATTTATTAATTATTCATTATTTATTTATTGGATATTTTCACTTACCAACTATAACATCAACTTTCTCATTTATTGTGGTATTAACATGATTTACAAGATAACTTATTAATGTTTCAACAGCTGTTGGATCTTGAAAAATTGGAAAGATATCTTTAAATGAAATACCCTTTAATAATATTTTCAATTATTTAAAAAAAAACATTAAAAAAAACATTAAAAAAACATCCCAAAAGATATCATAAAAAAAATATTAAAAAATTTTTTTTTACCTTCTTTGGAAAGTCTGGTATAGTTCTTATTAAACTTTTAACTTTTTCAATATCGGACATTATTATTATTATTACTACAGTAAATAGATTATGATATAATCTTTGTTATTATTATTATTGCATGTATTTTATATTTTATATTATTTTTTTTATGTATTTTTAAAACAAACGACGAATAGAGAGAATAAAGTTTCAGATCGAAACCGTTCTTGATTTAATTTATAGATGTGAAACGTTGATTTTCAATTTTTTTTTTCAATTTAGAAATAATAATCATTTATACGATTATAACAATTATGAATTATACTATAAATTATATACTAACTAATAATTGTTACTCTTTTGAAATTCAATTAATTCGATTATTACTTTCACGCAGCACTTTACTTTTTTTTTTGAAACAAAAAAAAATATATGTCAAGAAATTGAAATTTTGATTTTGTGTAATAGAACATTATAGAATACAAAAATAGAACCCGATGATCTACAATACACAATTTCGTTCTAAGAATGTATTCATTTTAAAAACAAAAAACTTTTTTACCTTTTTTACTAATTGTTTGAAAGTAGAAATTCAGAAAAAGATGAGGTAAGTTAACATAAGTTAACACCAAAAACTTTTTTTTAGTTTTTTTTACCTTTTTTACTAATTGTTTTGAAAAGTAGTAAATTTAGAATCCGATTGACTTGCATAGTTTAAAAAACAAAACTTTTTTTACCTTTTTTACTAATTGTTTTGAGAAGTAAAATAATTATAGATAAAAATTCCTGACCAATCTCGATCAAATCACATGAAACGTTCTACAGATTCTAGAACATAATAATGGTAACACATTTATACTGTTTTAGTGTTCTTGAAACTTTATATCTGATACATATAGAATTAAATCAATTGTATACTGTATAAAAAATATTCTTTGTGTGTGATTGTAAAATATAAATGTAAAATATTGTAATTGTAAAATATAATTATAAAATTTCGTCATAGATGTATCAAATAACAAGCAAATATACATAACAGAAATATATTAAAACATATATATTATTTAACTATGTAATTTAATAATTTAATACGTAAATATGGTATCAAGTAAATATAATTTCATGTGATTTAATATAAGTAAAACGAACGGTTTAATATATATGATACATTACTATACATTTTATTATATCCGCATTTATCCTCTTTCACTTCTATCCAATCCATTCTCACTTTTCCATTCCTTCCATTCATTTTTTTTTTGAAATTAGGGAGAACTTTTTTAAAATAAAACATTTAGTTATAAATTGTCTTATGATAATTTAATTTTTATTGAATTTTTATTAAACATAATATATTAATATTAATTTATTGTAAATATTAGTTATTATTAATTTATTGTTAATATTAATATTTTTTTTGCTTTATTTGACAAGTTAAGAAAAAATGAAGTTAAAAAATAACAATGTTACTAAAAAGAATAAAGAATGAAATTCGTAATTCGGTATATGCGGGTTAAATGCTAAAAGTTGTTGAGTTATTATTTAACAATAAAGAATTTCCAAAATTTCCGTAGAATTTCCAAAATTTCCATTTATTGAAAACCTATTTTTTTGTGCCATATAAGGAAATAATGAAATACAAGTGTCATGAAAATTAATAGAATTGGTAAAAATGGACATCTACTTGTATATATAAAACGACGACGTGAACTCAGTAAAAAAGTTGACTTAACCCGAAAAGATAAATACAAATATTAAACAGCAACAAATAACTTGATAATTATTTGTGTAAAGATTATCCTTTTTTTTTTTACTCTCACAAATATATAAACATATTTTTTTGCTATCTTGCCAAACTTCAATTACTTTGATTTTCGATTACTTAGATTTTTTGATTACTTAGATTTTTCGATTTCTTTGATTTTCAATTACTTTGATTTGCAATTTTTAAAAACTTTTCTTTATTTGATATCATTTTTTTTTTAAAAAAAAAAAATCGATTATTATTTACAACTACATTAATAGCAATTACTATTTACAACATTTACTATCCTATTTACTTTTCCACNTATTTGACAAGTTAAGAAAAAATGAAGTTAAAAAATAACAATGTTACTAAAAAGAATAAAGAATGAAATTCGTAATTCGGTATATGCGGGTTAAATGCTAAAAGTTGTTGAGTTATTATTTAACAATAAAGAATTTCCAAAATTTCCGTAGAATTTCCAAAATTTCCATTTATTGAAAACCTATTTTTTTGTGCCATATAAGGAAATAATGAAATACAAGTGTCATGAAAATTAATAGAATTGGTAAAAATGGACATCTACTTGTATATATAAAACGACGACGTGAACTCAGTAAAAAAGTTGACTTAACCCGAAAAGATAAATACAAATATTAAACAGCAACAAATAACTTGATAATTATTTGTGTAAAGATTATCCTTTTTTTTTTTACTCTCACAAATATATAAACATATTTTTTTGCTATCTTGCCAAACTTCAATTACTTTGATTTTCGATTACTTAGATTTTTTGATTACTTAGATTTTTCGATTTCTTTGATTTTCAATTACTTTGATTTGCAATTTTTAAAAACTTTTCTTTATTTGATATCATTTTTTTTTTAAAAAAAAAAAATCGATTATTATTTACAACTACATTAATAGCAATTACTATTTACAACATTTACTATCCTATTTACTTTTCCACTTTACATACTTTTATTCATTTCAAAATGTCTTTCCAAAGGCGCCCTCGTTCTGATTCTGGATTCAGTGAATCTTTAGAAAATATTAGGCATCAAATTCCAACTATCATTTCTGCTAAGAACACAATAACATCTCAGAACGTAACAACAACTAAGAACGCAATAACAGCCAATGACATTAGTACAGCTAAAAAGAACGCCATAACTACTAAAAAGAACATTACAACTATTAAAGACACTAAGAGCACGAAGAGCACTAAAAACACTAACACAACCGCTAAGAACACTAATACAACCACTAAGAACACTAATACAATCACTAAGAACACTAATACAACAATTAAGAGAACCACTACTAAGAAAACCACCAATATAACCACTAAGAAAACCACTATTACTGCTTCTACTTCTAGAATACCAGTAAAAGAAGTTCCTTTTGCAAGTTATTTAGGTCTCTCTCCATCATCATCATCATCTTCTTCCTTTTCAAAATCAAGGTCGCATAATAAATTAAAATCAAATTTGGTAGTTGATTATATTCCTGGGAATAATAATATTGATGATCATAAAATTGATAACAACGACGACGATAACGAAAACAGTAATAAAAACAATAATGATAATAACAATAACAACAACAAAGTTATTTTTTCTGAATATGATGAAACTCCTATTTCCAGTGAATGTTTAATGACAATGAAAAGAAATTCTCAAAACATTCAAGAGGTAAATTAATTTTAATAAATATTTTTATTTTAATAATTATTGTTATTTATGTTATTTATTATATGAAATTAACATTTTTTTAATGATATTTTTTTTAGACTTTACATAAGATAAAAATGATTCGCGAAAAATTAAATTCTAAAAGCTCATCATCAATTTCACTCGAAAAACTCGAAAGTTTTCGTCAGCGATGTAATTTGTATGTATACTCATTTGATATAATATAATTTATATTATCGTTTTCAAATTTATTCATGTGATTAATAATTTTTTTTTTTCATTTTTTAGAATGCAAACACTTTTAAAAACTCAAACAACAAACAAATAAACAACAAAAAAAAAAAAAAAACCAAATACTTGAACAATTTTTATTTCGATCCAATTTTATATCTATTATCTAATCTAGTTATTATCTTCCGTATTTTATTTATGTATATAGTATTTTAATTCTCTTCTTCGTTTACTTTCTCGTATCATCAATTGTAAAAAAAAAAAAAAAAACATGCAGTTATATTATTCATTTCATTACATTTATTACATTTATTACATTTATTCAAACATTTAAACAGTAAATTATAGATGACTTTTCATTGGGTAAGATCAAGAATTTTTTTTTTTAACATGAAACAGATTATTTAAAGTTAATAAAGTCCTTAATAAATAATTTGTGTTACCTAATTTGGTTAACTTGTCTCTAGATTATCATCAACTATTCGTTTCTCTCACGCCTTGTTCGTCTTTTTTTTTCATTATTTCGCGCTCTTTGATATTACTTTCAAACTCTTATTTAGTTATTTTCTCATACTCTTTTATAACTTATTTTTAGTTACTTTTTCACACTCTTGTTATCATTACTTTCAAACTCGTATTTAGTTACTTTCCCGTACTCTCAATCTCTTATATAATTACTTTTCTTGATCTTGTCAAGTTACTTTCAAATAAAATCCTAATGGTTCGATTTCAACATAAACTGATACCACCTGTTTCGGTTTCGAACCAATAATTTTGGTTTATAAAATATCTATNTTTACTTTCTCGTATCATCAATTTTAAAAAAAAAAAAAAAAACATGCAGTTATATTATTCATTTCATTACATTTATTACATTTATTACATTTATTCAAACATTTAAACAGTAAATTATAGATGACTTTTCATTGGGTAAGATCAAGAATTTTTTTTTTTAACATGAAACAGATTATTTAAAGTTAATAAAGTCCTTAATAAATAATTTGTGTTACCTAATTTGGTTAACTTGTCTCTAGATTATCATCAACTATTCGTTTCTCTCACGCCTTGTTCGTCTTTTTTTTTCATTATTTCGCGCTCTTTGATATTACTTTCAAACTCTTATTTAGTTATTTTCTCATACTCTTTTATAACTTATTTTTAGTTACTTTTTCACACTCTTGTTATCATTACTTTCAAACTCGTATTTAGTTACTTTCCCGTACTCTCAATCTCTTATATAATTACTTTTCTTGATCTTGTCAAGTTACTTTCAAATAAAATCCTAATGGTTCGATTTCAACATAAACTGATACCACCTGTTTCGGTTTCGAACCAATAATTTTGGTTTATAAAATATCTATGTCGTGAACTTACATCATAAACTCTCAAACGGGTTTCATAGTAGGCGTCGATCATTTCTACCAGCACTATAATCGATTCTCACCAGAATTTACAATAATTTGGCAGAAATGATCAACAGGAATCTACTGAGACAAATGAAACCAAACCGAACCTAGGAACTTTTACTCGAGACAATCATATGAATAATTATAAATTGTCAAATAATAAATTATCATGATCAAAAATCAAAAAGTTTGAAGTTAATAAGTTTATTTATTTCAAATTCTATTACTTCCAAAAATACTTTTCTATTTTATTAGGTAAGAAAGACATGTATACATTTACGTGTGATGGAAGAAAGGAATTAGAAAAGTAATAACAGATGAATGTAAATAATAAAATGCATATGTAAATAAATATATATATATATTTATATATATATAGTAACAGAATATACAATTTGTCTATTTATAAAATATATATAAAATCATTTAATTCGAACAAGATAAATTAAACATTTGACATAACTTTATCCTCCCGAATTGAAATGCGTAATTTTTATAATTATCGTTTTTAGAGGCTTCCGTCATGCAAGCACCACAAAATTGGTTTTCTTTACACCAACCACATTTTATCCATATTTCATCCCAATATTTATATTTCATTCCGCATTGTGCACAAGATAAAGTGCAAAGTCCACAATTTGAATGCTGGCATGATTGAAATTCAAACATATCATCATCACTATTTTTATCATTTTTACTATCATTGTTGTCATTTCGAAGAAGACGACGGGAAGAAGGTGATGATGATGATAGTTGTATCGTTGTTGTTGTTGTTGTTGTTGGTGGATAGTTATTATTATCATAATTAGTTACAATTGATGACATATGTGACATGGTTGATGTTATAGATGAAATAGTATTAATAGTATTTGTCGAAGTGTCACGTGTACGCGGATTTATTTTTTCGTGGTGAATATGATGGTGGTGATCTTTCATTCGTTTCAAATCTTCTAATATTTTCTTGATCAACAATGAATGCCTTTTACCACCTACACATCTTGTCATCACGATCTTTTTTAATTTTTCCATTTTTCTCTTCTTTTTGATATTATTATTTTCCAATAAGCAATAAGAAGAGTTTGATGATGAACAAGAAGTAGAGTAGTTCGAATTGGAATTATCCTCTTCTTCATACCAACTAGTTATAGCATTTGTGATAGGTAATAATTTAACACGTTCACATCCTAAGATATAAATATATGCTAGATTTTCACAATATCCTAAAACACTTATTATAGCGTCTTCAGTAACTTTTGATTCGTTAAAAGTGAATTTGCGAATGAGTGATAATTTTTCAGTTAATTCAAGATAAGAAAATAATTTAATAAATTGTGATTGAGTTACTGATGGAGGAAGAAATACATGAGAGAAAGTAATTGTATCAGGAAATGAAAGATATATTGATTGACAAGTTGAACGAAGAGCTAATATTGAAAGGAAATCTAATTCTTTTCCTATTATGTAAAGAATATCGTCAGGAAGAGAATCAAGTGTTCTTCTTGACAGAGATGAAGATGAAGATGAAGGATGATGATAAGTTGGTAATAAAGTATAATATATCATTTTTTCTTTTAAAAAATTATTTGTGTTTGTTATAATTATTACAGATTATTATTGTTTTTATTGATATTGTTGTTATCAGTTATTGTTAGTGATTATTGTTATTATTGGGATGAAAAGATTTTGAAAGATTTCTATAACAAATTTATTTAAAGTAATTTATTATAATATTTCCAAGTATATAAAACATGTAGCTCACAGGTTGTAAAGTTGTAATTGACATGTGGTTAGTTAGTTAGTAAGTATAATATTGAGAGTAAAGAGAGAAAGTTAAATTCAAGAAGTAGTTTTATTTTTATATTTATTTTTTATTTTTTTTTTGTGAGAAAGATGAAAAAATTGTTGAGACGATGTAAAATCAGACTTATATAATAATTTATTGACGCATGTATTCAATATATATATATATATATTATATGTATATGTATATTATATTATACTTATACTAAATTATATTATATAAAGTATATAAACTGTATATAATAATAATTAAGCTGTATAATAAATAAACTGTATATACTCAAAAGTAAAAGTTTGTTTTTTTTACAGTAGAATCAAATATAATGAACATAAAAATAGGTAATTTATTTCACACACTGTACGGTGATATAATATATGAACACAGATTTTCAACAATTATGTCAAATTTTCCAATTTAACTTCCTCATTTGCTATTTTATTCTTACTTTTCTTAACAATTTTTATCATATCATCAAAGAAAATAATTAATCTATATATATATGATGAACCAAATTACTAACTAAATTCAGAAATGACTAGATAATAGTGACTGGCTAGAACTTGATCGAATGAATGATATGATATTGAGAAAAGATTGGAGAGAGAGAGAGAGAATACTCGAGCACATATATACAAATAAACATGTAACATGTAATATATATTTAATATATATATATATATATATTTATATATATTTATTTATTTAAAAAAAAAATATATCTAACTAAAGTAATGTTTAGGAAATTAATCTTAGGAGTTTTCTATAAAAAAAAATATAAAAATTACTGAATATGATTGGTGTTTCTTTGACAGTTTCTATGTATATCATCATGTACAATCTTTTATTTTGCAGATATATTTTTTTCTTATAAATGGGTAATTATTATTAATGATGATTATTAATGGATGGATATTATTAATGGGCATTATTAATAAAGATGTGGTTTTTTTTTACTGACCATTTTTTGTCATGTGATAAAGTTCAAAAATCAACATTTTTTCTAGTATAATCTCTTTTTTATTTTCGATGTAAGGTGATAATCTACAAATTTTTTCTTCTTTTTCTTCTTATATGAGGCCCTTGGATTGATTTAACGTATGCATCATGATGAGATATTTTGATTACCCTTATTATTATTATTATTATTATTATTATTATTATTGTTATTTATTATTATTATTATTATTTTTTATTATTATTATTATTATTATTATTATTATTATTATTATTATTATTGTTATTATTTATAATTTATCTATTTCCCACCCCAAAATCAATAATCAATTTATTTTTTATTATTTCTTTATAATAAATAAATAAATACGTGAATAAAAATAAATAAATAAGTAAATAAAAATCTGTAAACAATTTTAATATTGTTATTATTATTGTGGATACAATTGATTATAATAATTTATTTCGCGTGATTTGGCATACAAAAACCAAGATTTTAAAATGATCCAAGAAAGGGTTCATTTAAGTCATCCTCATACAACCGACGTACAACATTTGCCAACACTAAAATCAACTGGATTAATAATTTTCTTGAGCTTTCTTGAGCGAGGATGCCAAATAATTAGAATAGTTTAAATAATTAAATAATTCTTATTTCACTTATTATTATTATTATTATTATTATGTAACGAAAGTGTTTGTTATAAATGTTAATTAGTAATAGTAAGTAAGCAAAGAGAAATGTACGTAAACGTAAAAATGAGTATATGTATGTAAAATACATAAAATAATACAGTACTGCATTATCAAGTTTATAAATTTTATTAGATAAATCTATTAAATGATTAAAATATATACACACATAAATAAAATATATAACTTGATTATTATTCTTTGCCTTTTCTTTGTTTTAATCGTACACGTAATCTCATGTTCCATTCTACATTCTACATTCTATATTCTATTCTGTATTCTATTCTGTATTCTATTCTATATTCCATAAAGAAAAAAAGAAAGTAACATAATGACAAAGGAAATATAATTGATATAATGAATTATTTGTATAATAAGAAGTAATTTTCGATAGAGTACAAGTATGTAACAGTAAAATGAAAAAAAAAAAATACAAAACAAACAAATGAAACCAAAAAAAAAGAAGAAAATAGAAAAACAAGAGTTTATGTAAAATTCAAATTATAATAATAAATTCTAATTGAAACCGTTGATTACGTTAATTACGCAGTAGTATCTTTAGTACCTTCAATTTATAAGAAAGAAGTTTCAGCTATTTTTTTCTTTTGGTTTCCGTAAAATCCCGAGTGCATTTAAAGTATTTAGAACTTTAAATAATAAATGTTTTAATAAATTTTGTAGATTTATATTTATTCTGTCTATTTTTCGAATTGAATTCTCAAACGCAATTAGAACTTTAAATAATAAATGATTTGATAAATTTATTTTTTATTCTGTCTATTTTTCGACATTCTCGATCTTTCCAATTTATTATTATTTTCCCGATATATATATATTTTTTTATCATATACTAAAAAGAATTTCTCGCATTCCTCACATGTATCGGCATTTTCATTTTTGATAAATAAGGTAACAATAACCAATTATACTGACTGTATAACGAATTATAAAATATAATAGAGAGACAATAAAATGCTTCATTCTATTGTAACACATTCTGATACGAATATATTTATTTATTTATTATTTATTTATTTACTATTTATTCTTATTTGTAAATAAAAAATTTTTCATTTTTTAATTTAGACAATAAAAATATAACAATATATCTCGTGCATTGAATGAAAAAATAAATAAAGATTGAAATTAGTTGTTATTATATGTCGTGTGTTTTTTTTTTTATTATTTAACAGGTTGCAAGAAAAAAAAAAACCTGATAACATTACTTTTTATAGTGGTTTATTAGAATTGAATGAAAGCATTAGTGCTGGTGAAGAAGTTTAATGAAAAAGGTTAGGTTGAAAAAGAAAAATGGCATCACATTACATTTCATTTATCGTTTATCATTTATCATTTATCATTTACCATTTATAAATCGGGTACATTACGCATTAGAATGATGAAATNATTTCTCGCATTCCTCACATGTATCGGCATTTTCATTTTTGATAAATAAGGTAACAATAACCAATTATACTGACTGTATAACGAATTATAAAATATAATAGAGAGACAATAAAATGCTTCATTCTATTGTAACACATTCTGATACGAATATATTTATTTATTTATTATTTATTTATTTACTATTTATTCTTATTTGTAAATAAAAAATTTTTCATTTTTTAATTTAGACAATAAAAATATAACAATATATCTCGTGCATTGAATGAAAAAATAAATAAAGATTGAAATTAGTTGTTATTATATGTCGTGTGTTTTTTTTTTTATTATTTAACAGGTTGCAAGAAAAAAAAAAACCTGATAACATTACTTTTTATAGTGGTTTATTAGAATTGAATGAAAGCATTAGTGCTGGTGAAGAAGTTTAATGAAAAAGGTTAGGTTGAAAAAGAAAAATGGCATCACATTACATTTCATTTATCGTTTATCATTTATCATTTATCATTTACCATTTATAAATCGGGTACATTACGCATTAGAATGATGAAATGAAAAAAAGTGATTAGAGTTTTACGAATAAACAACATATTTGTGGACAGAGTTTAACCACTGTTTTTATTAACGTACATATATATACATATTTTTTTTTCTCATAATTATCAATTAGTTTATTATTTATATTGTAACATGTTTTGCGGTTTGATGATATTTAATTTTTTATCTTTTTATCTTTTCATCTTTTGAGTTTTTATTATCTTTCATACAAGGAAAAGGAACTCGGGAAACTAGTAAAGAATAAATAAATACAGTATCTTTTGATATCTTTTAATGAAGTGGTTTTACGGTGTTACTACAACAACAAATACCGAACAAAATCAATTTTTTCATTTTGTTTTTTTGTTTACGGAATAACTAGCCTACAATAACAGTTGTAAACAACAATAAACAATAATAATCAATAATAATAACGGTAAAAACGACAACGATAGCAACAACAAAGATAAGGTAAGGACAAGGAAAGAGAGGGTACAGGAAAGGAACAAACCAAATTCAATACATATGGTGTTAAAAATTTTTTTTTTAATATTCCGAATTGCACTTGTGCATTTAAATCCAAATATAGTATTTCCTTTGTCGTCAAAATAAACAAATAATACCATGTTGTTCGTTACACTTAAATTTGCTACTGATATGGAATTATTTTAATTTAATGAATATTTATTTAATGAATATTTATTTTAATGAATATTTAATGAATATTTATTTTAATGAATATTTATTTAATAAACATTTAATGAATATCTAATGAATATTGAATATTTAACGAGAATGCCTAGCTCTCTTCGGGAGAGTTGTACAATCACTAATTTTTGGTGTAAGGTCAAGAATATTTATTAGTTATCGGTAACTCACTAAAAATATAATAAATCAAATCCTTTTTTTTTTATTATTTTTTGAAATACTTATAAACCAACAAAACACGGAATATAAAATCCGAAGCAACACAAAAAGAATATAAATAAATAATAATAATAAATAATAAAATGATTAAGGACAAAAAAATGAGAATCATTGTTTTGTATAATAAATAACAAGAGATTATCGAAAGACTATATTTCTCGCTTATTTGACTAGTTACCAAATAATAATATAAATATACAATGAATACACAAGATGATCTATTTATTATTATTATTATGTTAATAATATTATAATACTGAACATAATANTATTTAATGAATATTTATTTTAATGAATATTTATTTAATAAACATTTAATGAATATCTAATGAATATTGAATATTTAACGAGAATGCCTAGCTCTCTTCGGGAGAGTTGTACAATCACTAATTTTTGGTGTAAGGTCAAGAATATTTATTAGTTATCGGTAACTCACTAAAAATATAATAAATCAAATCCTTTTTTTTTTATTATTTTTTGAAATACTTATAAACCAACAAAACACGGAATATAAAATCCGAAGCAACACAAAAAGAATATAAATAAATAATAATAATAAATAATAAAATGATTAAGGACAAAAAAATGAGAATCATTGTTTTGTATAATAAATAACAAGAGATTATCGAAAGACTATATTTCTCGCTTATTTGACTAGTTACCAAATAATAATATAAATATACAATGAATACACAAGATGATCTATTTATTATTATTATTATGTTAATAATATTATAATACTGAACATAATATAAGCATAATGTTATCTATCGTGTAATTACTCTTAAATAAAGAATATAACAAGGAGGAGATTAAAGATAAAAAAAAATGTCTATTATTTACTATCGCGTGAAAAAAAAGATCTATTTTTTTTAAGGATAAACGATTTTCCTTCAATATTACGCGTATTTTGAACTTACTTAATTTGTATATTAATAGATGATTATTAGTGTTCACTTAATTTTTTTCCATGCGGAAGAAAAATAAACTTGATTCATCGTGTACCGTTTGTGTTTTTCTGTATTCTTTAACTAGAAATTCTATCTGTAAATTTTTTTTAACATTATTAATTATTAATTAATGAAATTATTAATAAGAAATAGTAATTTGATAAATGTGATTTTTAAATTTTAATTTAATTTGTTTAGTGACTTATAGCCGATTAATAAAATCTATAATAAAATATATAATAAAATATACAATAAAATATATAATAAAATATATATAATAAAATATATATAATAAAATATATAATAAAATACTTAATAAAATATATATAAGAAAATATATATAAGAAAATATATAAGAAAATATATAATAAATATATATTGCTAATTTTAACCAGGGGAAATTTCCTTCGGGTGACATATGACATATAAATGTGACAAATAGTATTTAAAAAAAATATGATGAAAATCGGCTTGGAAAAAAATAATAATATGATAATACTGATCAACCCTCACGATATAACCAACCAACGAGATCACCACGACTTGTCATGTTGCCAACTGATCAGCAATTGTGATAATCACAAATATATTTTTAAAGCGAAAAATTCGCAGACTGAAGTATTTTTATTTGTTTTAGACAAATCATCAAGCATTTTTTTTTTTAAAAAAAAAAATATTGCGGTACCATGTTGTCGCGTTGTCATTGTGTTATATTCACACGTATATTTTACACATATACGCATATACACGCATGTTTATGCACAGTATTTCGATTTACTTATCATTATTATCTTTAATACGCAAATTATTACGCAAAACAGTTTATCTGATCCATTGGATACATTTCAAACGCATGCCAAGGTGCCAAGATGCCAAGACGAAGAAAAAAATTTTTTCAGAACAATTGATCCAATATTGAAAAATATATGCAAGATGAAGATAAGGAAAAAAAACTTATCAAAAATATCGTTAATTCATATATAATTTGTTAATTATAATATGAATATTATGTATATACTAAAATGTAAAGATATTATTGGATTGTCATTTATTTAACAATAATTAGGGAACAAGAGATTGTGCATAATAAAGATTTTGTCTAAGAAACGAATATCCTGTTAAACTACTTATTATTAAATAAACATTATTAAAAAGCATTCTTCCTTTATAATTATTAATACAGTGAACATAAAAGTTGAATAAGGTTAATGTGCTAAAAAGTATGAATCCTATTCGGTATGTACTTTTTTTTAAAGGACGGTAAAGTCAATTCGTGCGAATTCTAATGAGCATAAATAAATTTTTTTAAAAAAAGGAGGAAAAATGGACTTCAACCCTTACCTTGCATACACTTAGACGCGTTGTTTCATTTGTTTAAATTATATTAAATTTAAATTTTCGTGATTTCGTTTTGCATTAAGAAATAATGAAGAAAAGAAATTCTAAAATTCGAATTTTCATTTATAAATAATAATAATAGTTGTAAATAATTTCAAGTTTTCCCGTGCGTGAGGGAAATTAAAGTTAATAAAAGACGCGTTTTACAAAATCATTTGACCATGTATTAAATAAAAACTATTGATTCACTTTTTCTTTTTTTTGAAAAAGTTACTATTTATTTTATTTATTTATTTATTTATTTATTGTGATATGAATTTTAAGCTTAATTCAGTAGTAGTAAACTTTAACTCGGTAATTTATTCATTTAAAATTCAGTAACTTTAATTCGGTAATTGATTCGGAAGATGTTTAATTTTACACAACGCACAAATATTATTTCCTTGCAGTGTATTCTTGAAACGAAAACACAAGGTCTGGTTACGTCCGGATTATTAATTTACTTGTTTAATTTTATTTCTAATTTAGGTATTATTAAAAATGATATAATACTTACTTAGTTTGATTTTTTTATTAATAAAAACGAAACTAAAAAAAGAAACAAATAACATGTATACATTTAGAGAAATCTGTTTATGAAAAAAAAATTTTTTTCTCAATTTGGTTTATGTAGGCAGCACATGATGTGATTTTAGTCAATCAAAATTCAAGAAAGTAGATTCACGTGTTTATATTATAAATTTCATTTTTTTTTTACTCTTAAAACTTTTTATTAATGGATACAAAATATTAGAAATTATCTTTTCAATCAAATTTATAATGATTTACTATTTTTAGTATATAATTAAATACATATGATTTGAAACTTGATCAAATCAAATTTTCAACCGATGATTTTGAAGCTTAGGTTCTGGGCTACCGATTCTACGGTTAGAATTCTATATATAGTAAACAAAGTTTTAATGCAAAAAGGCTGAGCAATTTTTACTAAGTTCCTATTATAGAGGTTCCGCACTGTATATGAAATTTTTTAGACGGCGAAAATTGGTATAAATTTTTTAAAAATAAATGAACACACGTGAATTCATCACGAGGAACTTTTAAATTAGTTACTCCATTATTCAACCTTTATTTTTGTTAAATTAAAATTAAAAACTTTAAGATTATCTGAAAGTTTAAAGAGTTAAAAGGAATAAGAACTTGAAAACAAAAAATAATTAACCAATTTTGGTATCCTTTACTTTAAATCATTATTTCTATAATAAATCATTTTTGTTCTTTTTTTTGCATTAATTTTTTTACTCCTTAACGCAACAGAGCGATTTTCTACTAAGATATTCCTAATGCCATTCGAAAGCTCTTGTTTCAGGCTTTTTGATGATTTTATTTTTCATAGAAACCAAAAAATAAACATTGAGTAGTGAATTATCGCATCGCAAATCTAAAACACAAAATGAATAACGAATTTTTTAAAGTACAGATCATATATTTAATATGTAATATACGATATAATACCATTTCGCAAAAATAAATTATTGCTGGAAGGATACAATTTTTGGTTAGTCTTAAAAGAGAATTTTGTCCAAGAAGAATTTCGATAAAGCTCTTATAAATTCTGTATAAATATAGTTATGTAATTTGAAAAAAATTTTCAGTATGCATTTTTACTTGCATATTAAACTAAAAATCTCATTAATTTTCCTGTTAAATTCTTTAAATAATTTCACTAAACCAAGTTTAATGATATTAATGCATCAATTTAAACTGTCACCTAAAGTTATTTTTCTGATTTCATAGGTGAGCAAATTTAAACATGACATGTCAAATATACAACAAAAAAAAAGTCAATTGCTAAATGTTACTGAAAAAATCTTACAATTTAAATACTAATGTTGGGTGAATTATAAACAGTATTATGTTCCTTTATCCTAGGATTAATGAATTCAAATTCAAACCCAAATCCACCATGATTTGTTACACGTCTTTGTAAGGAAGGAGTTATCATAGATTGAGGAGGCCGAGAGAATACTGTATGAATAGTGGGTAGTAATAGACGAAATAGATGGAACAATGTAACAATAACTATTGACAGCCACAAAAAGGACAACTATAGTGAAGAAGAACAATAACTTCATTGTAGTAAGGATATTGAGAATATTGAGGATATTAAGGAAAGATAGGATAGGTATTGAAGAATAAATGCAAATCAGTATGAATATGCTGATTTAATATTAACAAAGAGAATGCGGACTTTTCAAGAAGAGATAAAAATAAGTTGCACTTGTTTTATTTGGTTTATATAAGTTCTATTGCATGATAGTTAATAAAACATTAAATCAATTTCATTGCCAACTTTTTTTGCTTCGAATTGTTAAAGACGTGAACATAATAAAAACCTGTACAAATACAAACATAAATCCTATTATATGTATACTTGATAAAATAACTTACTAAAATCCATATATTAAATCCAAACAAATATAATTAATTTTAATCTAAAATTTACTTGATGCATAAACCATTTTTTGTTTTTAAAATAATATGAATTGATGGTTACTTTTCAATAACTCACTTGAATTCTGATGAAAAGAATGTAATGCTGAAAATATAATTTTATCAGTTCAATAAGTTAATAAATTAATTGTATTTAAATATGTTAGTATTAAAAACAATTGTCTATAATTCTCTAACTTTAAAGTATTTGGTTGGTATATTTCAAATTAATCAATGTTACTATATTCAAATCTCAATTTACTAACGAACAGTTAGTGGTGCCTTTACATTTATAAACATGGTTAGAAGGTTAAAATAGTATTTTTTTTGATAAAAAATTAACTCTCGTGCAAAAATCAAGTTACGAAGACTTGAAATCTTTAAGCATCTTTAAGTAATCGATCGAACTATAAGTTATAAATCTGTAATTAACTGTATAGCCAAATAATAATGGCATTAAATCTATACAGTTAAATTTGCACCCGTAAAAATCTCGAAGGTTTCATTATCATCAAATTGCCTAACAGTCTCTTATGAATATGAATGGACTCGCAAACTCATCATCGAAAATAAAAGTTTTTGTTGATTTTCGCGTAATAACTTCGATACCATTGTTGTTTGGATTTAATATAAATTTTGCTACAGATTTGTTTTGACTAATTTTATTAATTGAGCTCAATTTAGTATGTATTTATTTGTTCACATCTTTAAAGATACAAAACAAAAAAAAAGTTAGCAATGAATTTGTTTTAATGTTCCGGACATTATATGCACCAAAGGAATTTATCTTTATTTCTTCCATAGTTTTCAATATATAAACAAACGCATTTTATTTTTATCTCATCTGCATTTTGTTTGATAATACTAATTTGCATTTATATCTATCTTATCCTCAATATCCTCAATATCCTTATATTCTTCTTTATTATGGTTGTCCTGGTTGTCAATAGTTACATTATTACTCCTACCGATACTATTTCCAATACAGAACCCCCTCAATCTGTGATGACTCTTATCTTTCACAAATAATTAGCATTTAAACTTTTTTTTTGTTAATTCAAATTTTCGACATTCCAAAATAAGTACTTTTTTTTAATATATATTTTATGAATTTGTAAGAGTAATTGTCAAAGATCAATATTCTAAAATGTAAAAAACGAAAGGGAACCAAGAGAAGCTTCAACTTATACATTTTTATTCAATATTATACTCACCTGTAAATATCAAATGTCAATTATTTTGGATACTGGGAGTATTCACCAATATTCGTAACAATATAACTGATTTTTTGAATTTTACGATATATTTCGTCAAAAAATGAATTTGAAAATTATGAAAGTAAATGTAAAATATAAAAACAAAGGTAATTAATAATAAGAACCAGCCTTCTATTTTCTAAAAAAAAAAAATTCTTATAATAAAAAATTCTGTTCGCAACAACTTTTACTTTAATTATTTATTAATTTAAATAACATTATTATACATGTAAGTGTTAGGTATAATAAATATATGCCAAGTGTAATGTAATAAAAACAACTTTTTATTTAATAATAATAAAATACTACTTTCTTATTTTCTCTATCTACTAAAATATTATAAAGATAATTGCGACCAGTGAGGTCCTCTTTACCATTCGTTAAAAAGTAAAATATTATTATATAAAGGAATAAAAATTGACTATAGTAATCTAATTAGTAAACTAATCAGTTAGAACTAATCGCACCATTCATCCTGAGAAGGATTCCCTAACTCAAAGTCAAGAGGTCATAACCCATAACTGTCTATTAACTATATTAATGTTAGGATTATCACGTCACGAGATGATTTTACTATAAACTTCATCTTTCAACACTGTCGTGATCCTTGCGAACAGAGAAAGATACTTTGATTTCCTATTTTTGAGGTATAGTAAGATAGCTCTGAATCTCTCAGGAGAATATTCCTTGAATATAATAGGAAGAGAAAATTATGTTATTGCAGATCTTGTTCATTATTCATGTGATTTGCGCATTATCCCTTAAGAGGATCCTTAACCTGTACACCCCGTACAGGTTTTTATCCTGTGCGCCTTTACGTTTCGAATTTCATTGGTTCATAACTTTGCAGGTGATCCGATTAATTTCACGTGTAAGTTTCATGTGACAAATGTTAAGTGACAAATTTTGGGTGACAAATATGGTTTCCGCATGCAAAAAAATTCTAAGTCCCTGAGATATTTAATAAAATTCGATATTCGAAAGGTGTGACACGCGGTGATAAATACACTACCCCTGATAACCCAAACGCTAACCCCCCTGTCGGCATAGGATAAGAATCTGTTACCCTACGCACAGGTTAAGATTTCCCATCCCTTAAACGGTAAATCATGTGAATTGCGGGCAAAATTTGTTAGTAACTTGTGACGTCACTACCGTTTAAGGGATAANAGATACTTTGATTTCCTATTTTTGAGGTATAGTAAGATAGCTCTGAATCTCTCAGGAGAATATTCCTTGAATATAATAGGAAGAGAAAATTATGTTATTGCAGATCTTGTTCATTATTCATGTGATTTGCGCATTATCCCTTAAGAGGATCCTTAACCTGTACACCCCGTACAGGTTTTTATCCTGTGCGCCTTTACGTTTCGAATTTCATTGGTTCATAACTTTGCAGGTGATCCGATTAATTTCACGTGTAAGTTTCATGTGACAAATGTTAGGTGACAAATTTTGGGTGACAAATATGGTTTCCGCATGCAAAAAAATTCTAAGTCCCTGAGATATTTAATAAAATTCGATATTCGAAAGGTGTGACACGCGGTGATAAATACACTACCCCTGATAACCCAAACGCTAACCCCCCTGTCGGCATAGGATAAGAATCTGTTACCCTACGCACAGGTTAAGATTTCCCATCCCTTAAACGGTAAATCATGTGAATTGCGGGCAAAATTTGTTAGTAACTTGTGACGTCACTACCGTTTAAGGGATAACTACTTTGTTATTACAAGTGGATTGGAACCATAAAAGATCAAAAGAGATTCAATAATGTAATTAATAATTTTGAATATAGTTTTATTCAAATAAGAAAATTCAAAACCGATAATATTATTTCTATATAAAATTTAAAATAATAACAAATAAAATGAAAAAAAAAAAGAAATCATTTACGCGCTTTATATTACTTTTTAGTAGTTTGATTATACTTTTTTAGCGTTCTATTTATATAACCTTCTATTATAATTTACCTTCTATTAATTAATCAACATTGTACTGATCATATAATCTATGAGCACCTGCTTCAGCTGATAATACAATAATTGCGGGATCTACATTAGGTAATGGAAACATTTGTAACAAAGATAATACTTCTTGAGCTGCCGTTTTTTGTATTTTATTCACTTCATGAGAATAATGATTTTCATTTTGTAAACTATCGGAATTGAAACTTAAAGGTGGTGAACTTGATCTTGAATCATGTTGTTGAACCGCCTAATATTAGAGAAAGTGTGAGAGTAAGGAATTGAGATGAGAAAGTGAAAGGAAAGAATGTATTAATAAATGTTTGTGAAAAAGATAAATGAAGAAAAAAAAATAAATAAATGAAATTTACTTTAAAAGCGGCAGCACCAGCGATTTTTGCGAGAGAAACAGGAATTCGTGGATTTGAACCACATAAATATATTTCCTTATAATATTTTTCCATTTGTTCTATAAAAAATTTAAAAATATAAATAATTAAAGAATAAATAACTAAAGAATAAATAACTAAAGAATAAATGTTGAAAGATATTATTACCTGTATCTGAACCAAAAGCTCCTGGCACGTATGCTTTAAATCCTCGAATATTATGACCATAAGCGGTCGCACTACTTTCTAAAGGTTCCGGAAACATATTTTTTTTAAAAAAAAAAAAAGAAAACAAGAAATTAAGTTTCTTTTATAACTTTTTTTTCAAGAAATTAAGTTTCTTTTATAACTTTTTTTCAAAAATACAAAAAATACAATTTTTTATCATCTTATTATTCGCATATCTTTATCTTTTATTTTTCGCTATCAGTTGCTGTTGTGATTATTAATAACTTGCTTACACATGTTTATTCGTTTCTCTTGAATCACACAACAATAATTAATAATAAATCACAATAATGAAAAAAAAAAAATATTCATATCAAATTTTTTTAAAGTTTAGTTAAAATATCTAAAATTAGTAATTTAATTATTACCATTTTCTATTTTATATTTATACATTATTTTCGATATAATATGTCAAATATATGTCAAATATACACAGTATTAAAAAATATTCCCACGAAAATTTATAAATTGCATGTATATGCATGAAATATATATAAATATGCAAATTGCAACAAGCACTATCTTGGATTACACAAATTAAATTTAAAATAGTATTTATTAAATACGCGTCGAAAAAAAAAAATTAAAAATTCATATCATTTGTATACAACATATATAAACGAAAACTGGCATTAATTTATTAAAGTTGAAACAATCACTTGCGTACCTGGTATCATCATAAGAGCTTCACCTCTTATATCACTATAAATCATTGAATTTACTTCCTTTTTTTATACAACAAGATTCATAAATTTGTGTAATAAATCTTATAAATATAATTTATAATAAACATTACTTTCAATCATTTTATATTCTTTTTTTATCTTTTTTATGAAGTTTTATTGTTCTTATTATTCTTAATACTATTATTATATTTTATTTTAATAAATAATTTTATTTATTTTTGTTTATTATTATTATTTTATTTTAATAAATGGTTAAATAAAAATTTATTTGTTTTATTATTTTATTTTAATAAATGGTTAAATAAAAATTTACTTGTTTCATTATTTTATTTTAATAAATAGTTAAATAAAAATTTATTTGTTAAATAATAATTATAAATGGTTAAATAATAATTAATCCTAATTGTTTTATTTTAATAAATGGCTAAATAATAATTTATTTATTTTTGGTTGTTATTATTTTTATTTTAATATATGACTAAATAATGATTCTCATGGGAAAAACTTTTTTATAAAAAGAGAACAATTAAAAATATCAATTAAATTAAAATTAAGGGGCGATTTCATATATTTCTAAATTAGGTTTTATACAAAAAATAAATAGAATTATTATTTAGCCATTTATTAAAATAAGCAAAAATCAAATAAAATATACCTTCTATGAATTAATGATTGAAGGTGGATGTTTACTTGTTTCCTAAAGAGGATAATATTTTGATGGAACAAAGAATACACTAAATATTATTCACAATGATATAATAGAGAGATATATTTTTAGTAAAATATCAATGAATGAATGAATATATACAATTTCTGAATAAAAATAAGAAAACATATCAAATATCAAACATGAAAAATGAAAGGAACAAAGGAGCTGAACTTTAGGTCGATGTAGTATCACCTTCTCAGGCAGATTATATAATTAAGAAGTTTTAAAATTTCATTTAAAAGGAAAATATTTAAAATATTTAAAATATTTAAAATATTTAAAATATTAAATAATAATGACAACATTTAAGTACGTTAAAATTATTATTAAACATCATCTACATCATCTCTTAAAACACATGTGTCTTATCTTTGATTATCTTTGATTATCTTGATTTACTTGCAGTTAGGATGATGTAATGGAGAAAAATCCAGGTCCCTTGAAACTTATCAATAAAAGGTATAATTACAATTACTTGCTATTACTTGCTAATTTCTTGCTATTTACTGGATTCATAGTTATTTATCAATCAATTAAATAATTTTAAAAGGTTTATTTTTAATTTATCCAAATAAGTAAACTTGAATAATATCCTTGCTGGGCCCCCGGAAAACTACGATTTTCTTTATTTTATTGTTTGTGATATTCGTATTTCCAATTGTGTTATTGTGTTCCGATTGATCGTGAGAAAACAAATATTTCGTCATCAAAAGAAGGTTCACATTATAAAGAATATGTTATAATAAAAATAAATAGACATATGATGTAAATTATATGTTTTGTTTGGGCGATTGATTATGACTAACAATATATCATTCATTTATAAATAAATAAATAAATGAATACCCGAAATTTGAATATAAAAGAAACCTCACGTCGACAGCACTTCACTTCTCTTTTTTCAATAAAATAAAATTATTATTATCACTTGATTTCAAATATATCAAATAAATCAAATATATGAAATATATCATATATATCAAATATACAAAATTATCATATATATGTTTACAATATTTAAAAATAAGTCAAGATGATTTCAACTACTTTCGAACATAACGAAACTGCCTATGGTCAAAATGTAAGAGGATTTTCTGCCTTTGTACCAGATGCTTTTGGTTCAAATCCAAGTACGTAGTTATTATTAATTTTATTAATTTTTTAATTTTATTATTATTATCATTATTATTATGTTACTCATTATTATTATCTGTTACTCATTATTATCATTTTATTTTTCTCATAAAATCGTCTTTATTTTAGGACAAATGGAAAGTTATTTTAATCAAATCTACGTGTTTATACCAGACCCAAAAATTCCAATCTCGCCAGCAACTTTAGCAGGTGCCGCAGCCTATAAGGTAAACTTTATATATACATATAGTATTTATGTTATGTATCGAAATATATTTAGATATATTTAATATATTTAATATAATATTTATTTATATTTAATATTTATTTATAAACAGGCAGTAAGATCATTTGATTCATTTGATTCAACTTCGCGTCCACATACATATGAAGTTGATAGAATAAGAGAAGCTGCTGCTCGAGAAGCTTTAGATTTACTTCGAACGTTTCCTTTACCTACTGTTGATCCACGGATTGTGGTATTATCAGCCGAAGCAGCTGCTCATCGATTATACGATCACGAACATTTCATAAAATTTTAAAAAAAGCATCGATTTTTTTTTTTTATTTCGCAAAGTTTTAATATATTAGTTATTATCATGAATAATATCAGATATGTTTTTGTAATTATTCTTTATAAAAGTAAATTTTGTATTTTTTTTTTTTATTATTAATAAAATCAAATACAAGTCCACCAAAATTATCTAATTCATCAAAATTATAATTCATCAAAATTACTATTCAAATTATTATCTAAATCTAATGAATTTGTTGGTAGAAAAAAGTTCTAAAGTATTAAACATATTAATTGCTTCATTACATATAATCTTTGGTCTTAATATTATCATCACCTTCATTAATTTCATCATTTTCTCTCATATTTCCTTTTTCCATTTCGATAATATCTTCACCAGTTGGAATTTTTATAATTTTCACCTGGTTGATTAAGAAGTTCTTTGAACAATAGAATACTTCATATTGTAAATGTCTTTCCATTCATATTGATCAAGAGTTGACGAAGTAAAGGTAAAGCTTCAGCAATACTATCTAAACCTGCAGACCCGCTTTCCCCATGCTTAGTATATGATTTAATTTTGTAACGATTCTTAGACAATACATTATATGAATGGTTTCCATTAAATCAAGAAAAAGTTCCAATTAATGGTGATATAATTAAGGAAAAGGCTCAGGTTTTTTTTTTAACAATGTCCTTTTCTAATGGTTGGTTAGAAAGTTTTAAGTGGGAATATTTCACAGATTTAATTCTTTTTCAACTCGAAATAAAATCACAGATTGTTAATAACATTTGTTTCCTCAAATGGCCTCTTTAATATTCTTGATATTGCCGATTGATTTATTCTAAAACTAAACTCTTGCTCTGTTTGTCTTTCTTTTTTTTTAGATCGGTAATTATGGAAGAATTAGAAATCTATTTTAATTTTTTTTAAAAAAAATGAAGATGCAAATTCGTAAATTTAATTTTTTTTAAAAAATCGTAGGTATGATGATAATGATGATGGTCGAAGCGGAATGATGGATAATGGTGGTGATGGTCGAATTCTTTAGAGGAGATAATAACTGAGAATGTAGAGATGATAATAATGATGATAATGAATTTAAAAATCGTGGGGATGATAATGATAAATTATATGAGCGGGCCAACAAAAAAAAATTAAAAAAAGGCCATGGAAATTTTATGCATTTAGGCAGGTTATGCTTTACTCATTCGAATACATTCAATGTTAATAATATTATTCAATAAAAAGATTTTTATTGTTGACAATTAATAAATTTAAATTTATATAATATAATACCCAGGTAAAAGTAATCTTCCCAAATGTATCAATTGTAAACTTATTTTTTAATCAGCAATAAATCCAATAAATAGGTCATTTATTTCACTTATTTAAAACAGAAACTTTAAATATAACTTGAAGAGTTAACGTGTCGTGTCATTTATAAAAAATAATAAATTACAGATAAACGAATACACGTCGAAACATCAAGTATGCATCAAAGTATAAATATAATTTAAATTACAAATCTTTAAATTTAAAGATGAAATAATTTTGATTATTGATGGTGGACGGTGGATTTTCCTACGTGCATACCGACACGAACCTAATGAAAAGAATCAAAATTAATAAGTTAATAATAATAATAATAATAATAATAATAAAAATAATAATAATAATAATAATAATAATAATGATAATAATAATAATGAAAATAGGATGAAAATAAGAAATGCATACCAAAGTTTCCAAACAAGTATTAGCATTTGCCAAAATATCTTCATCCCATAACATTCTTCCCTTTTGGAAAAGAAGTACGACTGTACTGCCACCTTTTTTTATTGCAAATTTTTAAGCATTAATATTACATTAAATATTTTAAGATTATTTATTTAATACATTATACTAACCAAAAGCGAAATAGCCATGTTCATCTAGTCTTCTTATATACGTGTGTGGTGTACTAAAATAACAAAATAATAAAAATAAGCATCTTAAATAATAATAATAAAATAAAAATGAAATTATAATAATGAATAAAATACCTTGTGTGTACAATAGAACCAACCATCATGGCGCCAATGCATATATAAGCAACTTTTCCAAACTGAGGAGAGTTGATAAAAGATACAACTCGCTTGTTTTCACCGTAAACATCAAGCCTAAAAAATATAAATTAAAAAAATATAAATAAAACAAATCAGAATGCGTGGGTGACATATAATAAAGAAACGCATACTCTGAACGAATTGCCATTGGATTAACAGTATAATATGCTCCATCAATTTTAAATGGTTCACTTAATTCTCCTTCTACTGGAAAATGGTATCTTTTAAACAGNAGAATAATAATAATAATAATAATAATAATAATAATAATAATAATAATAATAATAATAATAATAATAATAATAATAATAATAATAATAATAATAATAATAATGATAATAATAATAATGAAAATAGGATGAAAATAAGAAATGCATACCAAAGTTTCCAAACAAGTATTAGCATTTGCCAAAATATCTTCATCCCATAACATTCTTCCCTTTTGGAAAAGAAGTACGACTGTACTGCCACCTTTTTTTATTGCAAATTTTTAAGCATTAATATTACATTAAATATTTTAAGATTATTTATTTAATACATTATACTAACCAAAAGCGAAATAGCCATGTTCATCTAGTCTTCTTATATACGTGTGTGGTGTACTAAAATAACAAAATAATAAAAATAAGCATCTTAAATAATAATAATAAAATAAAAATGAAATTATAATAATGAATAAAATACCTTGTGTGTACAATAGAACCAACCATCATGGCGCCAATGCATATATAAGCAACTTTTCCAAACTGAGGAGAGTTGATAAAAGATACAACTCGCTTGTTTTCACCGTAAACATCAAGCCTAAAAAATATAAATTAAAAAAATATAAATAAAACAAATCAGAATGCGTGGGTGACATATAATAAAGAAACGCATACTCTGAACGAATTGCCATTGGATTAACAGTATAATATGCTCCATCAATTTTAAATGGTTCACTTAATTCTCCTTCTACTGGAAAATGGTATCTTTTAAACAGAATAATAATAATAATAATAATAATAATAATAATAATAATAATAATAAATTAGAATAATAATAATAATGAATTAGAATAATAATAATAATGAATTAGAATAATAATAATAATGAATTAGAATAATAATAATAATAATAATAATAATAATAATAATAATAATAATAATAATAATAATAATAATAATAATAATAATCAAATAATTTAATCGATTTACCTGTGATAATCTTGTGGTGCCAACCTAAAAATACCTAAAGCACCACCTTCAAAGTCCCTGGCAAATTCTTCATTACCAAGTAATCTAGCAACTGAAAAGTTTTGACCTTTGATCCAGAGTTGTGTTGCAGAATCAATAGTTGGGAAAGCCATCATTCGACAATCTGCTGGACTAACTAAAATATGTGGATCCTGAGGAGAATCACATAATCTGGCTTCGGGTTTTAATTTACGATAAAAGAATTCATTGAAATTTTTAAAAGAATCTAATGGATCCAAAATTTCATCTTTATCCAAGTTATGAAATTTGATGAAAGGAACAATATCTGCAGCAGAAGATGGCTTATCGAATTTTTTGCCTTGCTTTACAGAGAGGTTTTGTAAAAGATTTTTGGCTTAAATAAATGAAAAATAAATGAAAAAATAAATGAAAATAAATGAAAATAAATGATTTGAATTATTAGCAATTTTCGTACATATATTTAAATACATATAAATAAGTCTAGATATATTTAAATGTATTTAAATACATACTCGTCTTTGAATCAACATTTGCTCCTTTTCCCCTGTATAAAAGACGAATACCCAATCGAACATAAGCAGCCATTTTTTCTTCGATCAAATGACCAGTTAAACGATCTTGCACAATGATATTTGCATTATTCTGTGTGTGTGCGATAATAAGTATTAATCATTTAAATTATTAAAAAAAAATATACCAATGATAAGATATTATTTTTCATAATACTCACACCACCAATTTTATAACCACCAAATCCAACTTTCGAGATAACTTTGGTTACCCATTTCCTTTGTGCTTGAGATTCGGTTACAAAATCCCCTGTTATAAAGTTACTAACTTTACCCAAATCATTACTTGCGCAAATTGCAACGTGAGTAACAATATCTGTTTCTGAAAGTTGAGAAAGATTTGGTCCACGACAAATAGGACATTCTTTGAGATATATTAAATGTTCATCATCGGCTTCTTCACCATCAAGATCAGCACTTCTGTGTATTTTATTTTCACCCAAACGTTTTTCTAGGCATTGAACAAGTTCTTCAAATTCTAGATCATCTTTGTGTGGATTTTTTCCGAATCGAGTGAAAAATGTTGATATTGTTTCAACAGTCAAAGAAGAACCTATACTATTTAACATGGTCTCAATTTCAACAAAATTCATTACTCCATTTTCATCAGAGTCATAAATCTTTGCCAAGGCCATCCAGAATTGAGTTCTTAGTTGTTCATAAGGTACAAATTTGATTTTAATAACAAGTTTTGATTTATGTTCCTTTCTTTTGCTGTGAACATTAAGATTAAGCACCTCTTCAACCATTTCATCATCAACATCTAAAAGCTTGTATTTATGCTCATATTTTTGTTCAGCTTTATCTATTAATGGTTTAATTGAAAAATATTGAGAAGCGACTAGATCGTTGTCAGTAAATTTATCCCAATCATAAACAGAAAGTTTTATTGAATATTTTTCTTCGCTTTTTAATATTGGAAAGTGAAGTTTTTCGTTCCAGACAGGATTTAAATCATGATTAATGACTTGTGTTCGGAATGTTTTCTTGGAAAATGATACCACCACAAAAGGATCCATATCGAATCCCAATTTAGTTACTACATAATATAATTTACAATTTTAAAATTAAAAAAAAAAATTAAAATTTAATATATCAATAGGAAAAAATAAAGATAAATAAATACCATCTTTTTCTGGGGGAAGATCTGTTGCTTTTACTATTTCAAGAAATATAACTCCAATAACTTCATTTAGTTTAGACATACTAAAAGTTTTCTTGCGATGTCTCACGACATTATCATCATTATAATTATTAGCATCATTAGTATCATTAACTATATTAGTTGTATCTTCCTCTTCCTTAATATTAAGCTTATTCATTTGTCTCCAAATAGTATACCATTCTCTTTCATCTAAAAACTTGTTTTCATTATCGATAAGTCCAATTTTGAGCAAAATTTGACCAGAAACTTCTTCACCTTTTCGAGCAGAGATTAATGGATACCATTGAGGCTATAAAAAATAATAATATTAAATTAGAATTTTGTCTAATTTTTTAATTAATAATTTCAAAAAATATTATAAAAAGCAATTAGAATATTAAAATATTAAAATATTAGAATATTAACCTTATTGGATTCATTAAAGTAACCAATATCATTGCCTTCCCAAAAATTGAATAAATTAACGGTAACTTCCCCCATGTAATCATGACCAAAGATATCTTTATCCCAACATATAAATTGAATTTCGTTGTGAGGATTTTGGGGATCAAGTTTATGATCGAATGAAGCATTCCATACTGGATTTAAATTCTTGTCAATAACTTGTGTATTGAAAGTTTCATCCCCTATATTTATGGTAATATACTTTAAATATAAAAATGACAATTTTTAATTAGTCGTCGAAAAAAAATAATAATAAATATTAATGAATTATTAAAATTATTATAATTACGGGATCCGAAAATCCATTTCTATCTTTTGCTGCCAATTTTTGACCCTCGATAATATCAATGCGCAAGATATAATGTGGTTCATTCATTAGGGATAAAATGAGATTATGGAAAATACTTTGGAAGAGTTACACTCCTTAAGTATTGATTTTCAATCACCGATTGTAGAATTTGTTTATCAATACACAGGAATACACAAGATTATATATTATCCAAATTTAGTATTAATTTATTATCTTGTATTTTTGATTATTACAATAAAATAACGGATAAAATTCAACCTGATTATACATGATTTTAAGGTTATGGAAGAAACTTTTAAGTTTAACAATTGTCAAAAATGTCGAAATTTAACACTCCGAAAAATTATATTAAAGTTATCTATATTAATATCTATCAAAATCATGTTGAAAGTTAATAAAATAGTTTAAATTAACTTGCATTTACGCGCGAGATTTTCGGATCTTTTTTTATTATTATTTTTTTTTTTCGTGAGTACAGACAGACTACAGGCAACTACAAGGCTTAGTCAATGGATTGCCATATATGTTAAATCCTCTACATATATGTAGTGTTCTAAGCCGGTCTAAAAAAATCGGCCCGGCTAAGTCTATATTTTAAAATCGACTTAGCCGGCTTAGTCGGCTAAAGCCAAATTTCTTAATATAGAAATAAAATTTATGAGCACGTCTTGTGAAAATCATGTGAAAGTCATGTGAAAGTCATGTGTTCAATTAGCACATCAGCAAAGGTATCGTTTTTGATATATCTATGGTTACACTCATTTTTAAGTAACGTGATGCAACTAATATACATTGTTCACATGATTTATAGAATATTATATCACATGACCATCGAATAATTAATTGTAAAGTATATCAAAAAAATAACCGTTGGTATATCAAAAACGATACTTTTGCAGCACATCAATAATAAACTCGATAAAAAAAAAAGAAAATATTTGATCAAAAAAATATTTGTATACTTCATCTTTTAAATTGTTATTTTTATTTAATTGATAAAAAATAAAAATAAAAATATCTCGCGCACATCTGCTACATTGCTAATTAATAAAAATTCCTCACGCTACTTTGCCATTTTTTTAATAAAAAAAATCGACTAAAAAAATCAAAAAAATCACCCTATATAGTATCGGCTTAGCTGATTTTCAAAAAATCGGCCGACTAAGCCGGCTAAATCGGCTAAGTCGGCTAATGACCTTTCGGCTTCGAACACTACATATATGTCAAATATTCTCCATATTAAGAAAATTTTCATATTAGCTGGCTAAGCCAACTAATCTTTATTTATTTATTTATTACTGTATCAATTTTTTCCTTAAATGTATTTCAAAGAATCACGCGAAAAATACAAAATGTGGAGAAAAAAAAAGGTGAACATACATCGTACAATTACAAATAAATTAAAAAAAAAAGAGAGAGAAAAGAATGTTTTCAAAATAAATGAACAACAAAGTTAGCAATAACTAAAATCATTAAAAAATCACTCTAATTAATATATGTAGATTCTATTCAGTTCTCATATTCTAAGAATTCTGTAATATTTTAATGTTTTTAAAAAAAATATATATTATCACTGGCTGGTTCTTGTAGTAATTGCTACTTCCAAAAAACGTCAACTAAATAAAATGTATAATGAATATTAAGTAAAGACATAATTGGATATTTATTTTAATTATATTATCGTATATTTGGTATAAATTAATTGGTGATATAAATCTTTTTATCAATGCAAACATCTTCTACTCAAATTCATTACATAATTTCTACAAATTCATAATTAAAATTGGGAAAAGAAATTGTTAGTGTAAAAAACAAATACATAGAGATTAATCTTGCCAATACAATTTTCTGGGAAATAATAATTATACTCCCTGAATTACTCTTACTATTTTTGATTATTTAAATAAAGTTTATGTATAGAGTAATCAAACAACATGAACGTTGTTTTGTTCGTTTTCCATCTTGGGCTGTGTTCTACGGACTTTTATTGCGCCCAAGCCAATAAAGCCACACCAGCAAAAGCCTTTTTGGAAAATTCTACTGGCACTTTATGTCGCTTTATGCAAATTTCTCTACTAATAAATATCTGTATAATAACAGAATTTGCCGATTTTGTAAACATTAGGTCTAAATTAAGTGTTATGTAAAGTACAGCATATCCATTGTTTGTTGAAATATTGTCAACTGGTTGTACAGTGGCAAATTTTACAAATAATAGATTGTTTTTTTTTCGAATTTTTTTTTTTTAATAACTTATACATTGTTCCTCACAATGAATTTTCGTGTTAGATATTTTCAATGAAGAATAACCTTTCACTTCAATTAGAGATATTTTTAGAAATTATAGATGTACGTATAGATGCAGATATTAATATGCATAAACATTATTTTTAGGATCTACAATCATAAACGCGAAGAATTAATTGGCGCCATACTTCCGACCCCTTATAAAGAAATTTTTACAAAAATTTGAACCATTCACGAATATAAATACACCTTCTTTCCTTTTACTTGTTAATTTGGTTACCCATTATGAAGTATCCCAACTACGTTGAAATGGATAAGGAAGAATTATGTTGTTTGTCGAAATTAGTAATCAAACTTTTCAAACAGAAATCCTCCAAAAAATTTTCGAATATCGCCGTCCCATCACTACCAACCGAATGCATGCAACAAATTTTTCAGCACATAGTCGATCAGGGAGAGGGTCTATATCCATTCTTACTAGTAAATCGTTATTGGTGTAAAAATGTTGTACCTTTCTTATGGGCTCGACCATTTGAAGGTTTATTACCAGAAAATCGTTATAAAATAATGTTAATTTATCTTTCTTCCCTTAATGAACAAGAGAAATCCGAATTGAACAATTCTTTGAGACCCTTTACGATCTCTTTACCTGAATTACGACGACCTTTATTTAATTATCCAATGTTATTAGAAGAATTCTCTTATAAAAATATAGAGATGGCTGTACACTCTTGTATATATAGATGGAATAGTGTGACACGGCAGAAGGATCAAATTCTTGTATTATCAACCGCTTTATGTAAATTGTTTCTAAGGAATTCTCTTAATTTAAAAACATTTATAATAGACAAATTTTTAAGTCATTCTGACATTCCGGATTCCTCAATATTTAATACCGTTCAACCCGGTCTAAAAAATGTTTCAAATCTTTCGATAGACTATACGAAACCTATGATGGATAATACCATTAGACTTTTAGAGTTGATTCCTTTTGAATGCACAAGAATTCGTTGTTTAGATATAAAAATTCCTTTCTTTGAAAATAATCCGGATGTAATACAAGCAATAATCGCAATAATACAGGCACAAAATTGTCTTCTCGAATTCAATCTTGAAGGAGTTAGAAGTGGGGAATCAAAAGACATTATTCAAGCATTACAAACCCAAGCGGGTACTTTAACTTCCATAAAGTTAGAGAATATTCACTTAAGCACATCATCGTTATTATCACTTAAAATTTGTCCGAATCTTCAAAGTTTAACAATTTTGCAATGTCGAGGATTAACAGTCGAAGAGAATAATAATGGAGGGGGAAGTAGTAGCAGTGGTGGTGGAGGTGGTGGAGGTGGTGGAGGTGGTGGCGAAAATGTATGGAAAAGTAATCAATTTAATCTAAAAAAACTACATCTTAGTAATTCTCCAAAAGCACCATCAATTCCTGCAGCAATAATTCGGTCAGCGGGTGATTTCTTAAAAGAATTAAGTTTTGATGTAATAACAGAAGAAACAGTAGACTCAACAACAACACATTGTCCAAATATAACAAACTTACATCTTTTAAATTTTCTTCCTCAACACAACGTTTTATTAAACAATTTATTTCAAGGTCTATCCAAACTTAAGAAACTTACTTTGTCGATATATCATAAACATGTGAACAGGGAAAATATGGTTATATCAGGAAAAGAATTACCAGTCACTTTAGAATATTTAAAATTACAGTGTGGTTTTAATACCGTACAATTGGATCATCTATTAAGAGAATGCAGGGCTCCATTAAGAATTTTAATTATAGATTTTATGAAATTTGAATATTTGGATTTGAAAGTCATCACGAGATTTGCAAAATCAAAAAGAACTTTGAAATATTTGGGCATTGGTGGAAGAATAGGTTGGAGTGTTAGAGAAATGAAAGAATTAGAGATGTTGAAACAAAAATTTGGAGTAAATTTAATTCCATGGGATGAAATTGATAGATGGTAATTAAGATTGAAATTTTATATTGGAAAAAAAAAAAAAAACAGATTAACCTATCAATGTACAAAGTAAAATTTAAATGGAAATTGTAACAACTAAAGAACAGATTATTATGTAAATATCACTCCTAGTTTCTTTATTAAGCTTACATCTGGAAAAAAAAAAAAAAAAAANCACAACGTTTTATTAAACAATTTATTTCAAGGTCTATCCAAACTTAAGAAACTTACTTTGTCGATATATCATAAACATGTGAACAGGGAAAATATGGTTATATCAGGAAAAGAATTACCAGTCACTTTAGAATATTTAAAATTACAGTGTGGTTTTAATACCGTACAATTGGATCATCTATTAAGAGAATGCAGGGCTCCATTAAGAATTTTAATTATAGATTTTATGAAATTTGAATATTTGGATTTGAAAGTCATCACGAGATTTGCAAAATCAAAAAGAACTTTGAAATATTTGGGCATTGGTGGAAGAATAGGTTGGAGTGTTAGAGAAATGAAAGAATTAGAGATGTTGAAACAAAAATTTGGAGTAAATTTAATTCCATGGGATGAAATTGATAGATGGTAATTAAGATTGAAATTTTATATTGGAAAAAAAAAAAAAAACAGATTAACCTATCAATGTACAAAGTAAAATTTAAATGGAAATTGTAACAACTAAAGAACAGATTATTATGTAAATATCACTCCTAGTTTCTTTATTAAGCTTACATCTGGAAAAAAAAAAAAAAAAAACTCATAAGATCACTTTATAAACTTTATAAAATGACAATTCTATCATAATTTGTATTATTAGTCCTTTAAAAATAGATAGAAATATTGTAATATAGAAATATAACAAAAAAATAGTGAATGTAAATATCTTAACCATTGAAAAAGGTATTAAATAAAGATAATAGAATCCTACCTATGTTTGAAAATTGAGAATTCAAAGATACAGTATAATTTTATTTCACTTTTTTCAAATTAAATAATCTAAACAGAGTAAAGTAAATTAGTGTCAATAAGTTTATAAAAGATGTTAATTATTCAGTCAGTCATTACTTTTTTATGTTTTTGACAATTTGATACAAAAATCAAAATTATATGTTAAAAAATTATCTTTATTCAAAGTTATAGTTTGAGAATTATTTTTATTGTTATTTATTAAAGATTATTAAAGTTCTCACTATGAATTTTTCAAAAATTGTTTATTGCTTCAGATGTAGATGTAAAAATGATTATAATTTAAAACCAATTTTTGAAAAAAAAAATAACAAAATTAGTTGTAATTAATTAATTATTGTTTTTGCCTAAAGGTAATAATAAGTGAATAAAAAAGAAAACCTAACCAACAACTTTCAATACGAGAAAGGTAAGGGATTATAAAGTACTACTATCCTCCCCCAAAAATCTTCAAATATTATAATTTCTTTATTAAATTATGTATTAAGAATTATTTCACATCTATTAAATATCTCAAAAAATGAATGAAATATCCGATAAACAAAAATAATATATAAAGATTAAATAAAATATATGTATATTAACAAATAGAAATATAATAAAATTCTAAAATTAATATTATGATATTAAGATGAATAGCTTTAAGAAAATAATTTTATAATATTAAAAAATGTAATAATGTAAAAGAATGTAATTAATGTGATATAATTGAAATTATAATTTCTTTAATGGCGTATTCATTTATAAGTTTTGAATTCCGAAATATTTTTTTTTTAATATAAAATTTAAGAATAGACTAATATACATAATACAAAATAATGACTTTAAATTACACACGAATAAATGAACTAAAAAAAATAAAAGGAAGGATTACGTCCATTCTAAAAAACTTGAGAATTAGGTGATGGCGATGTAGATCGATGAATCATAGATGGAAAAGAAAGTTTTTGTTTGATAGTAAAGCGGGGAGATGCAGATCGATTTGAAATTGGTGATGTTGGTCTAGAAATAGGTGTTGGAATGTTATTTGCTTCATTAAATAATGAATCAGTGCCGTCAAATGTTGGAACTGGTGAACGTAGTATTCTTTTACGAGCTTCAGAAAGAGGAACGGTTGCCAAATTACTTGATGAAACTACAGGTGCTATATTTGATAAAAGGAAAAAAAAAAAGTAAATATTATTTCACGAGGATATCTAGCATTGACTTCATTGATTTATTCATAATTATAAAGTAATTTACTTTTAATGTCTCTTGATATTGTAGCCTTCATCATAGCTTTCATCCAACCCTTCATTTTATTTGAATCATCATGTGCGAAATAATAAGTTCGTTCAGTATCATGAATCAATTTAAACCCATATTTTCCCTGTAATATGTTCTCATCCGGCACAATACGATATCCAGTGAGATTTAAATGACCTTTAATTTGAGGATTTTGTTTATTCTGAAATAAATATAAATATGATAAAGTTAATTTATAAATCAAATAATAATAAAATCAAATGTTGGTTCGGAAATAATACCTTATCACTTTTAAGATAGAATAAATTGACCCCTTTTAATACGCAATATCGATTTTTCCATGACTTGTATTTATCACCTTGTTTCTTAAGCCAACCCTCGTAGTCAGGTGAATTTAAGTCTACAATTTCTTCTTCTTCACTAATACTTTCCTCAACCGGCTGCTCATAATAAAAATTTCTATATTCAGAATTATTCTTGTCATCAAGACTATATTTTAGCAAAGGTTTGGTTAGCATAAAAAATTCATTATTTGTCACTATTTCAAACGATAAAAAATCAATTATTAAAGAAAAATGAAGAATAATTACTTTGGAGAACGTAATGATGGATCCGAGTTTTTTGGTGTTATAATTCTTAGATCCTAATAATAAAAAAAAGGTTAGGTGAGTCAACAACAACATTAATGAAAAAAAAATAATCAGTAACTATTTATTAATCTATAAAAAAAAGATTAATACCTTCTTTTTCGACTTTTTATAAGAATTTGTTTTTGATTCTGATTCCGATTTTATATCCATTTCATTTTCTTCATCCTGTAAATTTAATAGATCCTTTATACACATTCAAAACAATATAAATTAAATAAAATAAATAAAATAAAATATTGAAAATTACCATTAAGAAATCCCATCCACCATTTGCTTGCAATCGAAGTTTTTCTTTCTTTGCTGGTGAACTTTTAACTCTAAGTGATAAACTATGGGAAATTCTCTCTCCTTTTCCCTCTTTTTCATTTCTGTTCGAAAAAGTTAATCTCGAAAATATCTTGCTGCCTTTTTTGGAAAGCGTTCTTCGGTTAGTTAACTAATTTTTGAAACAAAAAAAAGTTTAGTATATAAAATTGAATAATAAAATAATTAATTAAAAAAAAAGGAATTGCGTATCAAAAAGAAATAATTAATACCTTTCCACCACTCGAACTATTTGAATATTGAGAGCTATCTGTATTGGATTTGTTAATGGTGGGTGACATTTGGGGACTCCGTGAATATTCAAAGTCGGAATAAAATACATTTTCATCATTTGCCTTTGTCTATTCGGAAATTTAATTCTAAGTTAATATATAGTGAATAGAAAAAACAAATACTCAATACAATTAAATTTTACCTTATTCAAAGAATGATCATTGTTAAGAGATCCTATTGCGTTCATTATACGAATTCGTTTTCCATATGACGTTATATTCAATTCCTTCAAGGATTCCAAATTTAAGCCGACTAAGACATCACCTGTGATGTCGTTTTCTATATATTAAAAGGAAAGAAATTGAATTTAAATTAAAATCTATTTTTTTTTTTTGGAAAGAGAGTTTAATTGTGCGTATATTATTATTAATTTGAAATATTTACCGATAAATTGATTCATGACTGACTCCAAGCCTTTCTCCTTTAACCATTGACAAACTTGTTCCATGTTCCATGTCGAAGGGTGCCGATTATTAAAATTATTAAAATTATTATTTAATTCCGATGTAGCATCAAGCTTATTTATACTATCCATTTTTGATCCGTCCTCTATCGACGATGGCAGTTGAGGTAAAATTTTACTATTTAAATCATTTAAATTATTTTTATTTAAATCTTCGATACTATTATCAATTACGGATTCATCAGAATGTCTGTTATTTTGTGGTTGAACTATTAGTGATTGTGACGTTGTTTCTTTCTTTGTTCCCGAAATATTGGAATTTGAAATATTGTCTATAGTGGTTAATTTATTAAGTTTTGCTTCCGACTTCTTTTTTATAACCAATTTATGCAATTTGTTTTGAATACCACTAATTGCACTAATTGGATTAATCGTATTAGTTGGAGTTTCAATTTCCTTTACGTCGTCGAAAACAATATCATTGGTTGAATTAAAATGATCGTCTGCCGCTGCCGTTATGTCGCTAGTATTGGGATTATTGTCTGGAGAAGGTTTATCGTAACTAGTATAATTCATAGGGAAAAGTCCGATCTGTCCGTGGATGTTTTGTCCCTAAATGATTTTTTGTAAAAAAAAGAAATTATTCATTTAATTTTTTTGAATTTTAAAATTTTAATATTAAATTATAAAAAATTACCTGCCACCAGCCATCCCCGTACATTTCGTCCTTTTCTAATACAATAATAGGCTCCCCATATTGGAAATTTACTTCATCGACATGTTCCGCTCGAAAAGTATGAGTTGCGTAGACGGTTTCAACGTACATTTTATGAAGTGAATTTTATAATAGAAACTTTTTGAAAATGGAAAAAGGAGAAATGAATAATATATTTTTAGGATTTCTTCAAATTTATGTTTAAACAACCAATAATTTATATTTTATGGGGATCAAATATTAGTATTCCAAATAAAAATGCATATCATAAATAAAACTGCAATTGTGTATTTCCTTTTAAAATTTTTTTTAAACGGCAGTGTTGTGTGATTCCTTATTAAGAAATCTTTCATTAAAAAAAAAAATCGTTTTCTGTCTTCTTTTTGGAGGGATTTTAGAACTTTTTATTTTCACAGGATGAGTAAGTATCTTCATTTTATTCGGTGCAATTTCTAAATTAAAATAAAGATCACCCAATAAAAATAATGTATATAAAAAAAATGAATGTAACATAAATTTAATATAGTACGGTCTGATTAATAATTCTTGTGAACAATGGAAAATGAAAAATTATTATCACGTGATCGAAAATTTATGCGAGTATTGATCCAATAATATNTACCTGCCACCAGCCATCCCCGTACATTTCGTCCTTTTCTAATACAATAATAGGCTCCCCATATTGGAAATTTACTTCATCGACATGTTCCGCTCGAAAAGTATGAGTTGCGTAGACGGTTTCAACGTACATTTTATGAAGTGAATTTTATAATAGAAACTTTTTGAAAATGGAAAAAGGAGAAATGAATAATATATTTTTAGGATTTCTTCAAATTTATGTTTAAACAACCAATAATTTATATTTTATGGGGATCAAATATTAGTATTCCAAATAAAAATGCATATCATAAATAAAACTGCAATTGTGTATTTCCTTTTAAAATTTTTTTTAAACGGCAGTGTTGTGTGATTCCTTATTAAGAAATCTTTCATTAAAAAAAAAAATCGTTTTCTGTCTTCTTTTTGGAGGGATTTTAGAACTTTTTATTTTCACAGGATGAGTAAGTATCTTCATTTTATTCGGTGCAATTTCTAAATTAAAATAAAGATCACCCAATAAAAATAATGTATATAAAAAAAATGAATGTAACATAAATTTAATATAGTACGGTCTGATTAATAATTCTTGTGAACAATGGAAAATGAAAAATTATTATCACGTGATCGAAAATTTATGCGAGTATTGATCCAATAATATAACACCTCATCGTTACAATAATATAATTCCAATTACATGTATTAGACAATAATATAATTCCAATTACATGTATTAGAATGAATTCATACATTATAATTCTTAAAAAAATAAAAAATATAAAAAATACCAATTTCTAAATTTTAACAAGTTTAACACGTGTAATAGTTAAAGGCTCTCAATAGATTGCTATGCTATAGAAAGTTTTCCTTGATCTTGCTGTTAATTTTCTTATGTAATCCTTTCCTATTAAATTTAAATTTAAGGCAAAGAAAGAAAGCAAGCAAAGGAAAACAAAAAGTACCCTGTAAAAGTTATAAAATTTGTACAATAATTTTATACAGAATCGAAAATTAAAAAATGCAATCTAATCCTATTTTGGTAATACAAAATTAAACTTGATATAAAATACAAATAAATACCATCTTTAATAAAAATCATGTGCACGCTTGTGTCAGTATTTATATTTGTTGAATCTTTAGAGAAATGTATAATAAATAATTACGAAAATATTGTTCGTGATTCTAGCTAAAAATATATAAATAAAAATAAAATAAACAAATAAAAAATAAACTAAATAAAAATAAAATAAATAAAAAATAAAATAAATAAAAAAAATAAAATAAATAAAAAGTTATTTAATGCTAAAATAATATACATTTTAAATGAATGTCTATGTGTTGAATTTTTCTACTATAAATACATATTTTTCTAGAAGCTGTTCGAGATATGAATGATTTTTAATTCCAATTCACATTTTAAGGTACTTTTCAGCTTAATAAATATTTTCGTGTTAATGAAATAATAATAATAATAAATGA
The DNA here is from genome assembly GCA_003547095.1 of Diversispora epigaea. Taxonomy (NCBI): domain Eukaryota; kingdom Fungi; phylum Glomeromycota; class Glomeromycetes; order Diversisporales; family Diversisporaceae; genus Diversispora; species Diversispora epigaea. Next base: position 36,102 of record PQFF01000593.1, on the reverse strand, counting down.
ATGAATAAATAAAATATCAAAAATTTGGAATAAAGGCCATTTCATTATGTTACATCCTAATAAAAAAAAAAAAATAAGGTGTTTGTACAATTATTATAATACACTTGGTAATTTTATCAAAATCGGTGAATTAGGTGAATTGGGCGAATTGGGTGAATTGGGTGAATTGGGTGAATTCGGATTTTCATTTGGTGGTTTTTCCGTCTCTTGACTTGATGATTTTATCCATTTATCTATTAAAATGTGCATTTAATTCATTTAATTAATAATTAATAAAAAAATTATTACATAAAAATATTCCTGTGTTACCTGGTATTGGTAAAAAGTATTGGTCCATTGAATCTCTAAACCTTTCTTTATACTGATCTGGAGGTAGTACTGTAACATCTTTAGCATTTCGTCCAAGAGTTTTACCCCTGTTTTCAATTTTTTTATATAACGTGTAAGCACCAATGAAATCTACAATAAAACGATCAAATTTATTAATATTAGATACGCGAACTATCACTAATCTTAAATCTGGAGTGAAAGAAATCAGAAAATATCACTTACCAACAATACCAGCGACCAATTCTTTCTTTTCATCATCAACCCCAACTAATAATGAATAATCCATGATATTCGCATCACACAAGAATTGCGTGTCATTATCCAAAGCTTTCTTTAAAAGTTTTTTGGAATGTGAATATATCAGTAAACGAGATTTGTATCGACCTAATAAAAAAAACATAATTTAAAAGTTAAATAAATTAAATTATATGAAATGTCCATAAGGAAACTAATTTAAAACCAACCTTCTACCCAATCTCCATCCCATAATGTGACGTCATCGTTCTTTGTCTGATCTCTAATATGACGTTCCTGAATTCCTTTTAGATCAAATTTCTATTAAAACCACAAAGATTTGTTTAGTTAAAGTTTTACCTCGTATTTTGCAATATCGACCAATAAAGTGTAATTAACATACCGAAGTTATGGTTTTCTCAAAGAACAAATGTTCCATGACAAGAACATCCATTTTCAGAACATTATTTTTAAGATCTTTGATTTTTATGGTGTAAAAACCGAAAATTTTGGCAAGTACGGAAGGCATCTGTACGTATAAATTGATTTAATAAATATCCGAAATTATATTTATAACTGAACGAATTAATGTAAATGAAATAATTCATACATTTGGAGGTTTGTTCATATATTCGAAATACTTTGGCGCAAATTTTAAAAAGCCTTCTTTCTCTGCAATTTTCCATGATGATACCATTTGCTTTATAACCAAACGATTATCTAATATTAAAATAATGAACCATTTAATATGTTTATTTAAACATAAGAATAAATAAAAAGAAATTCTTTCTTTTACCTTGTGTCTTAAGAAATGTACTAGCACTTTTTCCTCCTGTCGTTTGCCATGAAGAACATCTTGATAAAGAATCAATACAAAGATCTTCAATTCCACATCGACGTCGCAAAGAATCAAATTGTGATGCGAAGTAAACGGTACATGTAAATCGTTTGTTTCTATGTACAGCATCTTTAAATTTATAAGAACCATTTTATAAAAATATCAATATAATAATCCCAAGATTACAATAAAAATATATGCTGAGATTAACAATTAGCTCACCATATTTAATATGAGGACTGGTTTTTTCCTTGTTCTTTTGACTATTTTTTCTGCTCCAACCAATACTTTCACGGAATGTATTGTGAACAGATGAGTAATCATCATCATTTAATTTATGTCCATTAATTTCTATCGTAGTTTGAGGAGTTTCCGATTTTTTCTCATTAGGTCCTTGTTTCTCGTTTTCATTATCCTTCCCTTCTTTTCCCTTACTGTATTTTTCTTTGTGGTTTTCAAGCTCTACATTATTCGTTCCAAATAAGCCTGCAAACTTTCCGCTACGTGGTGGATTAGTTTTTTCGGGATCTTTGTCAGAATCTTTTTTCTTTTCTTTGCTACTCAAAGATGAAAGATTGAAAGCTTTCATTGATTCAAATCCATGAGTGATAAATCCGTTATCTTTTACATTAACCCATTTTCGTTTTACCTTTGTTGAATATTCATCAACAAGGGTGAATGAATCACCACCTATACTATCTGAATCGGATTCTTTTTTATTGCTAAGGCTAGACGATGATGGATTTTTTAATGAGCTAAGGAGAGTAGAAAATGAGGAAGAAGATTGTGGAGGATGATGCTCCGTCATGGGAGTTGAGGGAGCTGATTGTGATTTTAGTAGAGCTTCACAACGGATTGCAGACAATTCATTTAAATAATCTTGAGAACTGTTAGACAAAATGCATTAATGACGCTGAAAATATTTACAATAAATAATAATAATTTATAAATAATATAATACCTCAATGTAAATGCTATAATAGAACTTGGCTCATCTTCTCTTATTATAATTGGTGAACCAGTGAAAACATGGCAATTATCACTGTATAATTTATTTAATACAGCATTTAATATAAAAGTTAGGAATTTTTTTTTTTAAAAAAAAAAAAAACATTATAATAAGAATTTGTAAATAAAAAACAATTACTTTACATATTCCGGTTCAATCCACTCCATTTTAGGAATGCTTTCCAAATCTACAGGATCAATATGATCATTTTTCCATTGTGTCAATCGCTTTTTTGTTGCTTTAATTCTCTCAACAAATGCTTGTCGTACATTATTTAAAACAGTTACTTCAGTTTTCTTTAACATATCATAAAGTTCAAATTCCTCCGTACGAAAATNGATGATGGATTTTTTAATGAGCTAAGGAGAGTAGAAAATGAGGAAGAAGATTGTGGAGGATGATGCTCCGTCATGGGAGTTGAGGGAGCTGATTGTGATTTTAGTAGAGCTTCACAACGGATTGCAGACAATTCATTTAAATAATCTTGAGAACTGTTAGACAAAATGCATTAATGACGCTGAAAATATTTACAATAAATAATAATAATTTATAAATAATATAATACCTCAATGTAAATGCTATAATAGAACTTGGCTCATCTTCTCTTATTATAATTGGTGAACCAGTGAAAACATGGCAATTATCACTGTATAATTTATTTAATACAGCATTTAATATAAAAGTTAGGAATTTTTTTTTTTAAAAAAAAAAAAAACATTATAATAAGAATTTGTAAATAAAAAACAATTACTTTACATATTCCGGTTCAATCCACTCCATTTTAGGAATGCTTTCCAAATCTACAGGATCAATATGATCATTTTTCCATTGTGTCAATCGCTTTTTTGTTGCTTTAATTCTCTCAACAAATGCTTGTCGTACATTATTTAAAACAGTTACTTCAGTTTTCTTTAACATATCATAAAGTTCAAATTCCTCCGTACGAAAATTCTTAGTGAGATCTTCAAGTGACTTAAGATTTTCCATTGATTTATCAAATTCAGATTTCTCTTTTTCATTTTTGGTTACATTCAAACTTCCCAATTTTTTATTTGGAAAGTCCTCGAAATATTCTTCCAATAAAGTTATAAATTGTTTTACACCTCCATAAAAATTAGTAATTTCCAACCTTGTTTCATTATATAACATATTTGCAACTTCATCACAAATAGTGAACAACTTTTCAGGACCACCTAAACCAGAATAAGCTCGATTTGCATCATGATTTATTTGTAACTTCGGTAAGCGCATTTCAAAAAGATCCACGTGTTCATATTCCACTTTCACCTCTAAATCACCACGACGAAAACATCTTAACAATGAATCTCGCGATTCGGCGTGCTGACATAAACCTTTGTAGGAAAAATTTTCATTATAAAATAGAATTTCAAGATATTTGGCAAAAGAATAATAATAGGTGGATTCTGACATCAGAATTAATGAAGTTTTTGAGGAACATAGTTTACATTGGGTCCACATTATGATATTATTGGAAAAATATTTTAATTTTTGATCCGGGAATTCTTCAACCGTAATACTTATTCTTCCATCATTATGAGTATAGGTTGTAATATGATCTTTGCCGGGATGATCGCAAGATGGTTCTTCACATATTTCATTGGCTTTATTACAAATATCGTTAATCATTTCACCAAGACTTTTATCTGAATGTATATTAGTCTTATTATAATAATCCATTCTTATTATTTCATGATTATGACAAGGAACCGGTGAAGTTGGTGACCAAAATCTCGCGAAAGAAAATGAAATTGATTGATGCTTAAATATTCCATTGAGTGAATCATTGTTTGTCATCAGATAAGTTAAACTAGATTGAAAATCTACGGATGGGTAAATATTATTGGACATTTTTGAATATGTTCGATACTTTTCTATGGAATTTATAGTATTTGGATCATTTGAAAAAACTCCAGCCAATTCTCGAACATCCTTTGAAACATATGACTTAAATCCCCTCTCATCACAATCATTTTGCAAAATAATTTCTGATTCTTCATCTTTCAAACGTGTTAATAGATGTGGAGGCGGAAATTTAACCCCGGGGGAAGATGATAAAATAGAATTTTCCATTTGCATAATTACATTGGCGAACTTATTTTTCGATAATAATATAATGTCCTCATCTTCATCTAAATCAAAAGATTCCTTATTAACTGAAGGAGATGCAGATTTCCGTCTAGATATTCCATGTTTATCAATCATTTTGTTAGGATGTTCCTTGATTCGAGATAAGTTATTATTTTTCATTAACCATCCAAACCATGAAGATTTTGAAGAACGTCTCGAATTTCTTAAAGTATTTTGAATTTCTTCAGCATCAAGAATATCTTTGTTGCCAGCACGCAAAACCGAATGATCACGATACATACACATTTCTAATTTTAGATTACACACCACGAATACCATAAGTTCCAATATCTTGTCAATTCTATTAATATAATGTCTATTTCCCTTTAAAATAATTGTGCCACCTATCCACCTTATATCAGAAGGATCCGGTCCTATAGAAGAAATTTATAGAAATTTATTTTTTTATATGTTTTAAATTTAAATATATTTATAAATATTTTAAAAAAAAATGAAAACCAACCTTCATGTTTCTCTGACTTCTCTGACCTCTCTAGTGGCTTCTCTGACTTGAATAAAGGAATACCATCAAAATAATTATAAACAAAATGAGAATCACCAGGTTTTCCATCCTCCTTTTTAATATTAATGGCAAATTTTACTAAAGGTTTATGAAAATCCGAATCATTTTTTTCATTTAATTCATCATTTTTTTCATTTAATTCATCATTTTTCTCATTTTTTTCATTTAATTCTTCATTTTTTTCATTTAATTTTTCATCGTTTGAAGTCACATAATCTTCGTGTTCTTCATATATTGCCTTGATAGCTTTCGGTACAGTTTCTGCAATATCTAATATAATTCCCAATATTATAGATTCCCATGGATCACAATCAACAACACAAATACTTAAACATTGTCTTAGGATTTTCCGGATATGACTCAGTGAACTATTATCTAATGCTAAATCATTTGTACCTTGAGATAAAGGAGGAACATATGATAAAAGAATTTTAATATTATTGTTAATTTCATTAGAAACATTTTCCGTGGGGAGGGCAGGTAAAGGTTTATGGGATGGTACGATTACTTTCGGAGGGATAGTGACGGACATTTCTTCAATATAAAGCTGAATAATTTCAATAAAAATAAGAAAGACAGCGAATGGATAAAGTAAAAGATTATAGGAAGAGTATTCCACCAACATTTATTACTATAAATAAATAAATTTTTTTTTTTTTTTTTATTTTATTTTGTTAAAATCGAAATTATATCATAGATAAAGATATTTTGTTTGAGGGATAATTAAAAAAAATTTATTAATAGAAGCATAAAAGATGACGTTGACCTGACCTTTGTAACCATTTTGTTTTTGTTACACTTAAAAGTATTGATTTGATTCTCCTCTACTACAAAGTGCTTGCGGGTACACGTGAAAATGTTCACATCACCACAAGGCACCACCAAATGAAGTCTAAAAATACGCGAACAAAAACTCAATAATAATCCGAATTAGGTTAACTTTAAATGCTAATTAGTTGTCCAAATTAAGAAATCTCTTTCTCTTGAAATTAAAGAATTAATAAATTGATAAGTTTAATAACCAAAAATATCATGTCGCTTCTCATTTTCCGCTCAGATATTAAAAATATTTATAGAAGCAATTAAAAAACTTTAAATTTTTTGAAAAGTAATTTTTGTTAATAGATATAATTAGCACGTTTCAAAGTAGTGTTTCAATATAATCTTAAATAGATGAAACAGATGATGAAGTGGAACATAGGCAGTCTTCCCTCATAAAAATAAAGCGTGTTAAGAGATTAGAACACGCATAACAAAGGAAAAAAAAAGTAAAAAAAAAAAATTAGTAGATTTACACGACAATAGTTCAATAGTTCTACTTTACAAAAATTTATATATATATATATATATATAATTTTAAAATAAAGGCGATCATTTATATATATTAATTTCATCGGAACCAGCATAGGGAAAGCATAGGGAAAGTCTAGATTTTGATCAGCATGTTACACAAATATTTATATTAATTTTACAATAGCGTTCAATTGATTTATGATCGTCCATATGACAAGTCACTAAAATGACTAAATGATTGGTACTGAAATTTTGCAGGTATGTTCTTTCAAGCCCTTACTTTCGTTTGAACACTTTTGATCCCACCTGATCTCACTGTCATTGAAGTTTATGTAGAAAGTATTTTTTATATTAATATACCGAAATTGTAATAAAAAAAAATATTTAAAAACTTATTAATCAATAAATTGAAAAGTATATAACTTTTAAATTTTTTATTGTTTTCAAACGAAAAATCATTTTATTTATTTTATTAAAATTTATTATAGAATTAATATTAAACAATATATGATCTCACAAGATCTTATATTTTAGAGAGTCTATATAGAAAGTATTTTTTAATGTGGAATATAACTGGAACTATTCATATTTATAATAATAAGTTAAATATCAGTGAAAATAAAGTGTATTTTTAATAAAACTAACTTTATATACAATTTATAGAATCTATAACCTTTTGAGTATTTAGAAAATTCAAATATTTTTAGATGAGAATTAATATATATATTTTTTATCACTTTATATGCAGAATTATACAAAATACAGTATAATTTTTTAACAAGTAATAAAATATATTTTAAATAATAAATAAAATTTGAACTTTGGCTTTGGAATCTAAAGATAATCTCGCTAATCACTTTTAATCACCTGATCTGAATCTTAAATTTCTATTCGTGCAGATCAATCACGATACTATTGATCATCAACCAATAAAAACAAACTTTCTCTATGCTCATAGGGAAAGTCTAGATTTTGATCAGCATGTTACACAAATATTTATATTAATTTTACAATAGCGTTCAATTGATTTATGATCGTCCATATGACAAGTCACTAAAATGACTAAATGATTGGTACTGAAATTTTGCAGGTATGTTCTTTCAAGCCCTTACTTTCGTTTGAACACTTTTGATCCCACCTGATCTCACTGTCATTGAAGTTTATGTAGAAAGTATTTTTTATATTAATATACCGAAATTGTAATAAAAAAAAATATTTAAAAACTTATTAATCAATAAATTGAAAAGTATATAACTTTTAAATTTTTTATTGTTTTCAAACGAAAAATCATTTTATTTATTTTATTAAAATTTATTATAGAATTAATATTAAACAATATATGATCTCACAAGATCTTATATTTTAGAGAGTCTATATAGAAAGTATTTTTTAATGTGGAATATAACTGGAACTATTCATATTTATAATAATAAGTTAAATATCAGTGAAAATAAAGTGTATTTTTAATAAAACTAACTTTATATACAATTTATAGAATCTATAACCTTTTGAGTATTTAGAAAATTCAAATATTTTTAGATGAGAATTAATATATATATTTTTTATCACTTTATATGCAGAATTATACAAAATACAGTATAATTTTTTAACAAGTAATAAAATATATTTTAAATAATAAATAAAATTTGAACTTTGGCTTTGGAATCTAAAGATAATCTCGCTAATCACTTTTAATCACCTGATCTGAATCTTAAATTTCTATTCGTGCAGATCAATCACGATACTATTGATCATCAACCAATAAAAACAAACTTTCTCTATGCTATCGGAACCACTTCACATGTAATCCGCAGTTGTTGGCTTGAACAATAAACAAATAAAAAAAAAATAAACAAAAATGTTAAAATTTTACATGTTTTCCAGTAGACGATTCAGTAATGTTGTAATTCTTACATTTGCGATGTCTTTTTGCTCGTTTGTATTTTAAAGTTCCGGATTTGATTTGATCAATCGGCCTATTTTCGCCATGCATCTTGTAACTATGTGAAAATTAGATGCATACAAAATTAACTTTTTTTTATATATTTATGAATTCTATAAAAAATATTCAACTTACTAAAGTCCACATGCATTACATAAAAGCTTTCCAAATTCATCACGTCGCCACGCAGGAGATTTGGTTGTTTCACAATTCACACAAAGATTTCGAGAAGAGATACTTGGATTTGATAAAATCTCAAGTATTTGAGGATGATAATTGAACGATGCGGCCATTTTTTCTTCTATTTCCCATTGATTCATAAGACTGCAAAAAAGATTATTAGAATGTTTTCTTAAAAAAATAATCAAAAAAAGGGCTTAATATTTATATATTGCAACGCCTTCCACTTACGCAATAGCCTTATCTACAGGTATTAAACCTGCTTTAACAAAATCTTCGACAGTCAAATCGAGCATCCAATCTTCAAATAAAATCTCTTGTCCATCGTGTAGCATTATCATCTCTGGTGAAAGTGACATAGGAGAGGACGCATAAATTTGTTCAAAATTAAAATTTGTGGGAATATTAAATTCCATTGGTAATTATTTAATTATTTTATTAATTATTTTATTAATTATTTTATTAATTATTTTATTAAGATTAAAGAAACCTGTATTTAATTAATAGTAATACATGAAGAGTTTTAAGAAGAAGAAAAGTAATGCATTTTTTATATCTTAAACTTATCGCTGAACGACATTAATCATTTTCGGAAATTATTGTATAATACATGTTTTGGAGAATAGCATAAATTTCTTCTAAAATTACTAAAACTATATATGGATAAGTGTAAAAGACTGAAGTTAATGCAAGCAAAGACTAATATAGTCTATCTGGTTTTATGAACTAGGATGCAAAAGTTACTTTTTTTTTTATTATACATGACAAAAAAATTCAATAATGATAACATAAAGTTTGAAATGATTTAACCAAATATCGTACCGAGAACTTTAATTATTCGCGTGACTTTTTTTTTTATTTACTAATTTTTCGTATTAGTGAAAATTTCTACAAGACAATACATTAAAACAAACAAGCTCTTTCTTGTAATGAGATACTATGAACAATGATTCATTGCTGTATAATCATCTTATAAGCAAATTTCTTTTGGTACAAAGTAGAAAAACCATAATTGAACTCCAAAAATGATTTAGAATGAAGAAAAAAACTCATATAGATTCACACATCTGGTATAGTATTATTAATGATATACATATAGCTTGAGCTTACTTTATTAATAAACTTTTTTCGACAAGGATAGTAACTTAATTTGTGAATTTACTAATTCAGAACGATAAATAAGAAGATTCTTGTTAACCATCTTCAGAATATATTCAACCACCACCAAATTTTGGTCGTTAATCAATGTCAATAGAAAATTCCTTAGAGTGCGTGATATTCCTTTCTGTCAAGTCAATGTTCAATGCAAACGGTGTAACTAACTTTCGTTACAATAAATTATTTTTATAACAAAGAGAGATGATTAGTAATAAAAACAAGGGAATAATATCAGTGAATTAGAAAGAAGCAAAAGCTGTCATTATAAGTAGTAATATGAGTTTATTACACCAACTTTATCCATGATATAATTTAGAGAATTTTGCATTCCCCGTTTGATATCTCGAAACATTATAATGTAATAAGGAAACCAATACAACGTGGTACAAAAACTGAAAATTTTGACATGAATATATAAAGAAATAAAACAAACATGCAATGTAATAATTATTCTCGAGATTTCGTTATTTAAGGTATTTAGGAACGTGATTAATTATTGATTTAATATGATTTAATTTCGCAGAGTTCCAAGTCAAACAATCTTCGTTCTAAACATTCCGGGCCCCTTTTTGACCCCTTTTTGACCCTTTTTAACCCCTTTTGACCCTTTTGCCCCTTTTTTTGACCCTTTTTTTGATCTCTCGGTCATTTTAATGAAATGATGAAAATATGATATGAATGGATGCACCTTTTCATTACAAATTGTGGGATTTACCGGTGTTCCCCTTCCTAACTGCAATATCTATATATTTATTTCATACATAAGAAGTTAGAAAAAAACATGTATTAGAGAAAAAACGATATTTTATTTTAATGATTAACAGTTATTTTTTTAATGATTAACAGTTATTTTACCTTTTATAATCCTTTTTTCTCGTCTACTTTCATATGATATTAAAAAAAAAGTCCAAACGCAGTTTGGTATTGCGCGATATTTTTTATCACGTGCATTTACGAAGTATTATTTTCAACCTATCAAATTTTTTGTTACCATCAAAAATCGACCCTTGACCAATTTGATATTGATTTTGGGGGAAGGGGTGTTTGGGAATGCATGTAAAACCCACTAGTTCCTGAACTTCTGAATTAGGAAAACAAAAACGGCTAAAAAAATCAATTTGACAATATAAATTACAAAAAGGATTACCATTATTCTTTCTTTCTCACTCTTCCCTTTCAAATATTATCACAATTTTTACTTTCACAAAATATACCTTTACCGTACCGTAAAAATTTCCTAATAATTAAGTAAAAAGATTATTAAGGGTCATATATAGTTTAATCAATTCAAATTTGTAATTTTTGTACTCAAAATGGGCTTAGAATTGGTTTACGCAATTCATCCATTTGAGGCCGAAAATGATGATGAAATTTCCTTTGGATTTGGAGAGTCCATTACAGTTTTGGAAAAAGATGAAATGTATGGAGATGGTTGGTGGCAGGTATGATAAATTCTTATTCACGTGATTATTTAAAATATTTCTTTTTTTTTTTGTTTTCCTTCCTTCCAATTTCTCAAAATTCATTGAATTTATGTAGGGAAAAAATATTCATGGAAAAATTGGACTTTTTCCCATGTCTTACACTAGTTACATTAATCCTTTAATATCATCCAAAACCGGTGAAGATGAAATAAATAAATCATATAATAAGTCAACTGTGACCCCTATAAAGATATTAAATAATTCAGATTTGGAATTATTTAGAATGCCAACTCCAACGATAGACGAAACAATTGATGATATACATGACAAATTACAAAAAATGAGTATAAAGAATGAAGAAAATAATCAAATACCAATTGAATCAATTGAATCAATTGAATCAAAACAGTCGCAACTACAACAATTACAACAACTACAACAACTAAAAGCGTTGTCATCTAAAAATGTCAGAAATAGTAAATTATTAATTTCACCATCATCAGGATCTAATAGTAGTAATAATAGTAGTCGTATATCTTCATTGAAACGATCACAACGACAATCTTCGGAGAATAATACTCAAATAGCGCCATCTCCCACAGAATTAATTGTATCATCTCCTACGGAATTAATTGTATCATCATCATCTGAAGCAATAGGAAATTCACGAATTGAATGTGATTCACCTACTATTAATAATTTTGAATATCATCCATTAAATTGGGATGTTCGACAAGTTTGCTCGTGGTTGGAAGGAAAAGGTTTTCAAAATGAAATAACCAATTTTATTGGTAATTATCGTATTTAATTTTTTTAGAGTCTTTTTTTTTTTTAACACATGAAATAATTAAAATAATTATGTTATTAGAAAATGATATTACGGGTGATATCCTTTTACAACTTGATTTATATACACTTAAAGAGTTAAATATTATTTCTTTTGGGAAAAGAATGCATATAATGAATGCAATAAATGAATTGAAATCCCAATTTTCTATAGTTGGGGAACTGGGACCGGATGATGATGTGTCAGATATAGAAGCGGTAAAATTATTATATGATTATTATATGATTATTATATGATTATTATTATGATTATTATTATGATTATTTTTAAGGAAAATTTAAAAAATTAATCTAAAAATTTCTTTAATTATCATTCAATAGCGTAGTGAAAGAGTAATTTCACCAGTTGCGTGTTCCGAGCCATGTCAAATATATCCACAAAATTTGGGTTATAATAATTATTTGACAAGTAGTAATATTGAATCTATGAATAAAGTGGGAGATCTTAATCACGAATATCTTAGGAATGATGTTGATTCCATGAAGAGCATTAGAAATAATTATACATTCCCATCTTACTATTCTAACCCTCTGAAAATAGATTTTGCAGAAGATTCGAATATTGAAGTAAAGTTTTTAAAGAGTAATAAAGATATTATGTTAAAAGTTTATTCTAAAAAAAAATTGATTTTTTTTTCTTTTTTTTTTTTTACTTAAAATATAATTAAATATAATTATAGATTGTCAATAAGAAACCACGCAAAATATTTAAAAAGTGGAATAGTTTCAAAAAATCAAGTAAAGAGAAGAAAAATAAAATCCGGGCTGCATCTGCTGAAAGTAAATGGGAGTTATCTCATGTAAGTAAGGAATTAATGGAATTAATGAAATCGTCTAAAATGAATTTGTTTTAATACTTTATAANTTCAATAGCGTAGTGAAAGAGTAATTTCACCAGTTGCGTGTTCCGAGCCATGTCAAATATATCCACAAAATTTGGGTTATAATAATTATTTGACAAGTAGTAATATTGAATCTATGAATAAAGTGGGAGATCTTAATCACGAATATCTTAGGAATGATGTTGATTCCATGAAGAGCATTAGAAATAATTATACATTCCCATCTTACTATTCTAACCCTCTGAAAATAGATTTTGCAGAAGATTCGAATATTGAAGTAAAGTTTTTAAAGAGTAATAAAGATATTATGTTAAAAGTTTATTCTAAAAAAAAATTGATTTTTTTTTCTTTTTTTTTTTTTACTTAAAATATAATTAAATATAATTATAGATTGTCAATAAGAAACCACGCAAAATATTTAAAAAGTGGAATAGTTTCAAAAAATCAAGTAAAGAGAAGAAAAATAAAATCCGGGCTGCATCTGCTGAAAGTAAATGGGAGTTATCTCATGTAAGTAAGGAATTAATGGAATTAATGAAATCGTCTAAAATGAATTTGTTTTAATACTTTATAATTGATGTAATTGATGTGAATATATTTTAGGATGAAGATGACAATGAAAATGAAAATGATGAAACAACAAAAAAGAAAACCAAGAAAGATAAAATAACAAAAATTAAATCTGTTGGTGGTATGCATTCATCTGAATCGGAGAAGATTCATGGAGTAGCTTCTATCGGGAAAAAGAAAAAAAAAATCATGGTATTTGAGTACACCTTTTCTATATGATAGTAATTACTTATATTTATCCAGTATTCACAATATTCTTCAATATTTTAATATTTCAATATCTCAATATTTCCCAATATTTCCAATATTCCATAGGAGAGTTCTACCGAAAATCAAATAGGAGTGTTCAAACGTCATTCAGAGTAAGCATGTGATATGGTATTTTGATTCTTAAAATAGAATGTCTATTTTCTTAATTGTATTATGATTGTTTTTAATAAATATTCTATCACTTTTTATTTACAACAGCAACGAAAAACGGAATACTTCTGAAAAACAAGTTGGAAAAGAACAACCAATTGAAAGTTTAATCGATATTGATGAAGAAATAATGGGAGCTACTGGGGAGCCAGATTATGAAGGATGGCTCAAAAAACAAGGAACCAAATATAAGACATGGAAGTCACGTTATTGCGTCTTGAAAGGCGCAGATTTTTATTATTTCAAGACAGATAAAGTTAGTCATATAAATATGAAAGTTGGATTTGTATTAATTTATTATTTCCTATATGAATGTATTAAATGTATCATATGTGTTTTATATTTTCTTTGTATGTTATAGATTGTAAATAATCCAAAAATTAAAGGACACATAGATCTTACGGGATATCGTATAATTCCCGATGAAAACATTTTACATGGAAAATATGGATTTAAATTGACTCATAATTCAATGCGAGCACATTATTTTGCACATGAGGATGTTGAGAAGATGAGAGGATGGATGAAGGCGATGATGAAAGCCACGATTTTAAGGGATAATGAAGGTAAAGTAATGACAAATTCAATTCTCTATTTAAATTTTAAATTTTGTTCTCAACAAAATTGACGTAAAATCTCACAAAATAGAACCTTATGGACTATTATTTTAGCACCCATAATAAGTTCAAGCAATATCAATACAGTATCACTCGTAGAAGCATATAAGATGGCCCCAAGACCACCACAACCTAGAAGACCATCGATATCTGTTACAGCTGCATTAGCAAAAATCTCGTCACCAATTTTACCAAAATCTATCGTAAAAACATCAACACCACCACCTTATACCATGTCATCTACATCTACTATGGCACCATTAGAACCTTTAATAAATAGTACAGCTATCTCACCAAAAATACGACCACAATTCAATAATGATAACAAATTTTAAATAATTTCAAAGCTATATTCATATATTTATATATATTATCTTTTTATCTCAAAAGTAATTAGATTTCACATTAATATAATATTAATCTATTTTATATCTTACACGTCGATAATTAATCATTTTCATATTATTAAATATTAGATTTATTAGATTTATTAGATGATTTTTTGATATTTTAGTATTAATCACACATTTTGTACTATTTCTAGAAATTTTCCATTTATTCTTTTATTTTAAAACAATTAGAATTAAACAATAAAATATATCGAGCGTTTCCAAACTTTATTGTGGTACCCATAACTAGAATCTAATATGTATTTGTATTTTTATTATCACAGATGAAACTTAGAAAAAATAAAATAAATAGAATTATCTACTCTTCAACGATAATGTGATGCAGGTATGTTGGCTGCTAAAGAGGGGTTTCTCACTGTTTCGATAATTTCTAGTCGTTATCCAAATTTTGCACAACTGTGGTAAAATGGCGACAAGATCACGTGTGTATCGTCAATCATAACCTAAGAAAATATAACGTCGAATTCATGAATTTGTCATCACTCAAGTGACGCTGATTTTGTATTTGCGTCATCATTCGAGTGACTTGCAAAAATGTGATGCTGAGTTCACGTTTTTGGCGTCATCTCAAGTGGTTATAATCTACACATTAGCAAAGTGTTCTTTTTGATAGAATCAGATAGTTTTCAGTAGGAGAATTAGAAATACGATATTATCTAATATTTAATGGTGCAATACTGGATATCGTATTCCCGGTTATAAACTAGATTTACAACATCTCACTATCTGAGCGATTTACCATAGTTTGGAATACGATTATTGGTAGACATCACAGAATATCAGATGTCGCCCCTTACTTAGTAAGTGAACAAAATCTGATTTCAACAATTTAGATCTGATATTTCTATTTTTTCCATGTACACCACTGTGATATATTTACCTATATCATATGCAGAAATTCGTGAGTTCTGATTTACTGATCTAAACAAGTTACTTCGGATATATAATATTTGCAATGCCATTTTTAATTTACCGAAATTATTAGAACCGATTCTACATTTTTTAGCAATCAACCAATTTCTCTATCCCACTTTGTTTGTTAACCGCTTTTGGTATAGATGCGTTGCACCGTTTCTATGGAAAAGTAGAGTTAAAAAAGAGTAAATACAATTGGAAAAGTTCATAGAAATAATATGCGGAAAGGAAAAACCAATTTATAATTCAATACTATCACATCTTAAACTTACATGTGATATACTTTCAAATAAAATAAAGGATATTGTATATTCGAGTCCAAATATAACTTATTTCGACTTCAAAAATAGTGCAGGTTTTAATAATAAAGCAATAATTATAATATCTAAAGCATACCCAAATCTAAGATATCTCAATTTAAAGAAAGCTCAATATTAATAACTGATAAAGGCCTATGCGCGATTGCATGTTCATGTTCATAAATTGGAATATCTAGATATTTCTTGCTGTAGAAAAATCTTTGTTTGAAATCTCAAAAAAATACCATATTTTGCAAGAGTTATATTTCACTGAAGCGCGTTGGGTTACTGAAAAATCTATAAACTGTATCATAAATGCATGCCCAAAATTGCAATTTCTTGATATTTTCCACCTGTAAACAATGTATGGTGCGCCAGTAGGTTTTTAGATACTTTTTATGTTCCTTGTACAAAAAAAGAGTCTAGTTTGATTAATTTGATTAAATAATTAAACAGCTTTCGCATCTATCATTCATGAGTCTTCCTCCTTATTCCAAAAGAAAATTTGCAATCTAAAAGATTGTCAGAGTAACAACTAAAAGTGTATTCCTAGTCCAAAAGACGGGTGCAATCTAAAAGATCGTCAAAGTAACAACTAAAAGTGTACTCCTAGTCCAAAAGACGGGTGTGATCTAAAAGATTGTCGGAGTCAACTAAAAGTTGACAACTCTCATGCTACAATACACATGAAAATGAAATATACTAGTCATTGTCATTATCAAGAGGAACTTTTTCGACGTCTGGACATTTGTTTGCAATTGCGCGAAGACTTTTACTAAATGTGTCCTTAGCGCTACTGTAGGGGAGCTTCTCGGGGTCACCTTCATGAATACGACACCAATTTTCGTGAAACTCGATAGCATTCCATAACTTAGTATCGTTTTCGTCAAAATATTCATGCCACTGGTTAGCATTGAGAGAGCTTTCAATCAGAGAACGTCATTTATGCTAGTGATTGTGTTACTATAGTCACATGGTTAATAATCACGAGATGAAGTATGTCATAGAAAAACAAATGGAAAATCTCAAGCTCAAAAACAGAAATTCCGGTAATCCAAAACGGTATTTGACATACCGATATAATTTTTAATCCGTGACCACCCGTTTCAATAATAAAATAAATATATTGTACTAATTAAGACATGATGTAATGTTACATTTCTTCTTTTAAAAATAATGTCTTCATACATATCAAAAGATTTTGATAATTTGCGTTATTTTTTAGAACACGATAACCATGATAATCGAAAAGAAATGCTTAAATTCATTGCTAAAGATCCTATATATATTCCACGCTATAATGTAACATTAGAATTTGAACGAGAAATTGCTTTACAAAGATTAAAAAAAATTGCTGATAAAGGGTTTATTTCTGTTTTTGATTTTGAGAAAAATCCTTTAAACATTTTTGCCGGTAAGCTGGAAATTTGTCAACCCATTACATGGAATTATTAAAGCTTGGCACTATTAATCTTCTAATTATATTAATTTTTATTTAATTTTTATTAAGCACATGAAATTGCTGGTATGGTGGATGGCTCTATGGGAACAAAGGTAAACAAGTTTTGCATGAAAAAGAATATTCTTTACTAACAATATGTCTAATAATTTTGTTATAATAATTTCTAAAAAATTCAGATGACTGTTCAATGGAATCTTTTCGGGGGAACAATGATTAAACTCGGGACTGAACGTCACCGTAGTATTCTTCCGGGAATCGATAATCTCGATAATATTGGTTGTTTTGCTTTGACTGAATTGGGATATGGAAATAATGCTGTAGAGATGGAAACGACAGCTATTTACGACGAAAAGAAGCGCGAATTCATAATCAATACTCCTACCACTCTGGCTCAAAAGTACTGGATAACAAATGTAAGTATTGAAATTGTCAAAATATATAATACTTTATATAAAGTACAATTCTTTAATTCTTTTTTAAATTAATATTGATTTTTAGTCTGCGGTTCATGCTAAATGGGCAATTGTCTTTGCTCAAACCATAATTCGAGGAAAGAATGAAGGTATCCATGCTATTCTCGTCAGGATTCGCGAAGAAAAGTATGATTTTATCTCTTATTTCTCTTTCCTCGTATGTTGACTTATACGTATTCACACATATTTTATAGTATGAAGCCTTGTAAAGGAGTCGTTATTGAAGATATGGGAGTAAAATTTGAGTGTAATGGTGTCGATAATGGTGCGTACGTTTAAAATTAAAAAAGTTATTTGTATTAAGAATTAACAAAAAATAATCATGTTGGCTTCTTTAATTTTTAAAATCTATAAATCTATAATACTGTAATACTAGGCAAATTATGGTTCAAAAATGTAAGCATTAATATTTTTTTTTTTGATTTTTTTTTTGTCTACAACAATTCAATTTTTTTTTGACATTTTTATCATATTAATTAGGTACGAGTTCCCGTAACTAATCTTTTAAATCGATATTCCGATATTGATGCAAACAATAATTTTACAAGTGTCATTGAAAGTCGTCGTGGGTAAGGTCTTATCGTATATGATATATAAAAATTTATCTTTTTTTTATTTAAAAACTTTTATAAATTATTATTTTCTTTTAGACGATTTCTTAAAGTTGCAAATCAGTTGTTATCAGGAAGACTGGCCATTGCATCACTAAATTTAGGAGGAACTAAAGGTAATAAAAATGATTAAAGTAAAGATTAACCTATTTTTTTTTAAAAAAAAAAAAACCATAATGTAAAGTTGATTGATTTTATATATCCCTTAAAGCATGTTTATCTATTGCGTTCCGTTATGCATATTCTAGGCTTGCAGTTGGACCAACTGGAAAAAGGTAAAAAGACTTGTATGTTTCTATTTCGAGTTGTCAATTATTAATTTTCTTAATTTTCTTACTTTTAGTGATACACCGATTTTTGCATATCAACTTCAACAACGTGCGTTATTGCCACTTTTAGCTTCAACTATTGCCNAATCTATAAATCTATAATACTGTAATACTAGGCAAATTATGGTTCAAAAATGTAAGCATTAATATTTTTTTTTTTGATTTTTTTTTTGTCTACAACAATTCAATTTTTTTTTGACATTTTTATCATATTAATTAGGTACGAGTTCCCGTAACTAATCTTTTAAATCGATATTCCGATATTGATGCAAACAATAATTTTACAAGTGTCATTGAAAGTCGTCGTGGGTAAGGTCTTATCGTATATGATATATAAAAATTTATCTTTTTTTTATTTAAAAACTTTTATAAATTATTATTTTCTTTTAGACGATTTCTTAAAGTTGCAAATCAGTTGTTATCAGGAAGACTGGCCATTGCATCACTAAATTTAGGAGGAACTAAAGGTAATAAAAATGATTAAAGTAAAGATTAACCTATTTTTTTTTAAAAAAAAAAAAACCATAATGTAAAGTTGATTGATTTTATATATCCCTTAAAGCATGTTTATCTATTGCGTTCCGTTATGCATATTCTAGGCTTGCAGTTGGACCAACTGGAAAAAGGTAAAAAGACTTGTATGTTTCTATTTCGAGTTGTCAATTATTAATTTTCTTAATTTTCTTACTTTTAGTGATACACCGATTTTTGCATATCAACTTCAACAACGTGCGTTATTGCCACTTTTAGCTTCAACTATTGCCCTAAACATTGGATTAAATTACTGTAAAGTTAGATGGTCTACATGTGTAAATATTATTAATCCTTTTATTTTATGATATTTTTGTACACGGATTTGTAAATTTGTAATTTAATTAATTACATGTAATTTTTAATGTATTAGACTGAGAAAGATATCAACGAAATTGTTAGGCTTTGTTGTGTGATTAAACCTTTGGTCACCTGGAATTATGAACGGGCGGCTACTACATGTAGAGAAAGATGTGGAGGTCAAGGTTATTTAAGCATTAATAGAATGGGTAGTTTTATTGGATTCTCTCACGCAGGGATGACAGCTGAAGGAGACAATAGTGTTTTAATGCAAAAAGGTATTTTTTTTCTGTTATACTTTATTATGGTATTTTATGTATTACCACGCTATTATATTTTATATATTTGATATTCAAAAAAATTTTTCAAATTCATCTTTATTATAGTTGCTAAAGAATTGTTATCTGATGTTCAATCTGGAGAATATAAATTGCCTAAAGTTCCCGACATTCAGAATGCTTTAAAATGGAATGTAGCTAGTTTAGAGAATCAATTGAAATTATTTATATCGAGAGAGCAAATTTTAATAAAAGAGGTTTCAATTTTCATTCACCTTGATTTGTTTTTTAAGAATGTTTTCAAATGAAAAGGAACTTATTTAATTATCTTCTCAAATAATAATTTATAGTTAGGAACAAGTATGAAAAACAAAACAACTTCCGGTGCATCAATTTTTGAAATTTGGATGTTACAAGAATCAGATACGATTCAGGCTTTAGCAAAATCTCATGGTGAAAGGATTACGTTAGAGCAACTAACCATTGCCATTGATAAACTAAAAGGTGGTACAAAGTTAGTAGTCCAAAAATTTCATTTATATTGTCATGTCAATCTTTTGTTGATATCTTTTCTTTCATTGATATGGGAGATTATTAACATATTTTAACATTAATTTTACTCAATAGACAATTGCTTACTTCTATTGGTCAGCTTTATGCACTTTCTTTAATTGATTTAAATCTTGGATGGTATATTACTCACCATCTTATTTCAATTGAGTCTGCTGCTAGAGTACCAAATTTGATTAGAGAAATCGTTGCAAATTTATCACCTTTAAGTATCAAAATTGTTGATTCATTGGGAGTAAACCCAGATATTCTTTATGCACCAATTGCTAATAATTGGAATAAATTCAATGATATTGATAATAAAGGTATAAATTTCTATTTATTTTATATATAATTTGATGTCTCCGGAAAATAATTTTAATATTCCTGAATTTGATTTCTAGGCGAATTGCTGAGTGATTTATCTGTGGGAATGAAGAGCAAGATATAAATAACGATTAAATGATTTTAATTATTATATTTATTTTAATATTTATTTAAACCATATTTATAAGATTTGTCAATGTAATTCATGTGATCATGTGCTCTGAGTTTATTCTGTTGCTCATATCATAATTTATTCATTATAAGATAGGTAATACTAAAATTATATAATCAATAGGGAATTATACATATATTATGAAGTGTTTTGAAAAGACATCTTGGTATATTCAGTATTGCTATTTGAACTTTTCAATGTGGAAGTTTTAATTAAAGGTATAATTACATATTGATTATATTATGAAATGTTTCAAAAGGATATCATGATATATAATATCAGATTAAAAGTAAAATTTTAAATTTTCAGATAAATATCATTTCATATTAAATCACATAAAATTACATCCAAAGATAATATTAATATGTATTTATTTCTTCAGTCATTTTGAATTAATAGATTTATCAATGGCAGATATATAAAAATTCAATCTAAAAAATGAAATTCTGATCTCTTTACTTTATAATATCTTGAATATTTCAAATATTACAAAAAAAAATAGAATAGTTTAAATATTTTAAATATTTTAGTATTAATATTATTAAAAAATAATAACAGCAGCAATTTTTAAATATTCTTTAATTGGATATATTATTTTTATACATGTTATTAAATTTGGGATGAATTATAGTAATTTAGAATACATGTATAATTATTTTATCAATGGAATAATTTGCAATGTCAAAATCAAATTTCTATTTCAAAGATTTTGAAGTATTATTGTAAAAATATATTTATTTGCAAAAAAAATCATAAATAAAATACCTGTATTAACAAATTTGTCATTGGTTATATAGTCCTCTACTTCACTCATTTCAGATACTTTTTTAAGATCTGAAACTTCTCTTTCAATCTTATTTAATAAATTAATAGTTACTTTAGTATCTTTATGCATAAATGGAGTCTTATCTATATAAACTATATGAATGGAATTTATTAGTATATATATTTAAAATATTTCAAATTATTTTGAAATATTATCAACTAATTTTATTTCTTCTATGCCTGATGTTATTTTCTTTCAGATGCAGTAGCAGCTGTTATTGTGATAGGGATTATATGATTATTGTTTGTGATGTTGATGTTGATGTTGATAATGCAACTGTTGTTACTTCAGTTACTGCTATTTCTACACAGTTTATTCAAATCCAAATGCTAAATTTCAAATTCCAAATTAATTTTTATAATTTGAACCTGCTTCTGCTAATTGCTAATATTGCTACTGTTAATGTTGATAGTGCTACTAATATTTTTGTTTGTGATAAAATTTTTTGCAAATTTTTTACATTAATAATAATGATTTTTTTCTGACATTTTAAATATTGTTACAAAAGTTTATCCAGAGTATCAAACTAAATTTTTAAATAAAAGTTAATAATAAATTACAAATTTTTAAAACTTAACACAAAACATCATGATCATCAGTTTTTTTTTTTTTTAAAATGACCAACACATTTTAATTAAATTGTAAATAAAAAAAATTACATGTTGAAAAAATAAAACTATCTATAACTAAGTTAACTGGTGTTGACTTATTTATATCTTCAAAAAAAAATAAAGAACAACAACTAAAGCAAGGAAAAACTAAATATAAAAGTTCATACAGCAATTATATATAATATGCTATAGTTGAAAAGTTTGTAAATAAATACAATAGTGAAGAATTTAAATATGTGATTTTANTGTTACTTCAGTTACTGCTATTTCTACACAGTTTATTCAAATCCAAATGCTAAATTTCAAATTCCAAATTAATTTTTATAATTTGAACCTGCTTCTGCTAATTGCTAATATTGCTACTGTTAATGTTGATAGTGCTACTAATATTTTTGTTTGTGATAAAATTTTTTGCAAATTTTTTACATTAATAATAATGATTTTTTTCTGACATTTTAAATATTGTTACAAAAGTTTATCCAGAGTATCAAACTAAATTTTTAAATAAAAGTTAATAATAAATTACAAATTTTTAAAACTTAACACAAAACATCATGATCATCAGTTTTTTTTTTTTTTAAAATGACCAACACATTTTAATTAAATTGTAAATAAAAAAAATTACATGTTGAAAAAATAAAACTATCTATAACTAAGTTAACTGGTGTTGACTTATTTATATCTTCAAAAAAAAATAAAGAACAACAACTAAAGCAAGGAAAAACTAAATATAAAAGTTCATACAGCAATTATATATAATATGCTATAGTTGAAAAGTTTGTAAATAAATACAATAGTGAAGAATTTAAATATGTGATTTTATTTAAAAAAAGCAAGGGTGAGGTTTTAAAGAGATTTATAAAGAACAAATCTCTATTGTCACAAAAACAATTAATAAAGAAATCAATTCTTTGACTATGAGATTTTCAACAAATACAAAAGATTATTATTTATCAAAAATAATAATATATAAATTTATACATGTTGCTTAAATTCTAAATTATTAGTATTTGAGATTTGAAATTTCAGTAAAAAATATTAATTATAATTTGGAATTTGGAATTTGGGATTTGTGCATTTGGAATTTTGGCATTTGGATTTTAAATTTGAGTAGCAGATATATATGTTCCCAAAATTAATTTTGGATTTTTGAGGTATTTCATCTTTTTGAGATTTATACAGAATCTATTCTATATATGAAAGTAAAAAAAGTATCCAGTTATATGTATTTTTAATCAAAAAATTTATCTGGATGGTCAAAAAATTTTGAGTTTTAAGTAAAATAATTTTGTTTTCTATGAAAAACTATTTCAACTTTTTTTCCCAAAATAATTTAGCGTAAATATAGTGATAGGTATATATAAATTATAATATTTATATTGTTATGTATACTATAAAATATACTATCATGTATGTCATCATGCACATCATCATCTATATTAGGAAATTTTAATAGACATAAATTTATGGAAATTTAACATGGCGTAAATTTTCGTCATATTATGGGACCTATGAAAATTTTCGAAAATATGACGAAATACTAACGTTAATATAAATTTCCGAAAATTTATTGTGTAATAAAATTTTGAAAATTTTCGGTATAATAAATTTCTGTAATTTAGATATTTCAAAATATTTTTGAAGCTTTTCGAAATAATCTGCTTATTTTCGTTTCATTTTTTAAAATTTTATATTTTCATGATAAACATTTATTTTTATTTATTATTATTTATTATAAAACATTTATTTTTATTTATTATTATTTATTATAAAACATTTATTTTTATTTATTATTATTTATTATAAATAAACAAAAAAATTTATATACAAATAAAGAAAAAAATTATTCTTCATTATTATTATTATTGCTACTTTCGTTATTTGATTCATTTTCACTTTCATTACTTTCATTTTCACTTTTATTTTCACTTTCATTTTCACTTTCATTCTCATTTTTACTTTCGAATATTTCCTCATAATTTTTTTTTCTGGCTTTTTCTTCTGCACGTTTTCAGATTTCACTTAATGGGAGAAATTCTATTTCATCATCATTACTTATATCTGACGCAGGTTCAGGTGCACTTTTCTGTTTCAAAGGTACAGTACGAGTTTCTCTGTTTTTTAATAAATTTTCATTTACATCTGACACAAGTTCGGACGCACTTTTCCGTTTCAAAGGTACAATACGAGTTTCTTCGTTTTATAATAAATTTTCATTATTCAAAGTTAGAGCTTATTCGGGCGCACTTTTCCATTTTTTTGAAGAAGAGGAAGATGGTGAAGGAGAATTTTTAGGTTCGGATTCAGATTTAGATTCGATCTCAAATGTTTTTTTATTTTTATTTTTTCCTATTTTTATTAAGTTTTTAGTAAATTTTCGGAATATTTTCACAAGTGAAGTTACAAAACTTACAATATTAATCGATAAAGGATATTTTATGGTATCCTCCGAAATTTTTATATTGCCATTTGTTGGGTCTAATATTGTTTGAACGATTGATATTGCCCAAACAACATGTTGTTCAAGTGGTTTCAAAGTTGAAGACCATACTTTTTTTAGGATTACCTCCATATAAATCAGATTCCTGGGGAAATTTAATTTATCAAAAATTTTTTTGTAACAACTTTTGATGCTGGCAAGTTACTTCTAATTTAAAATTTCTTGAGATTTTGCGTTAGATTTTATTGGGCGGAGTTGGTTTCCAAAAATATCGTACATGGCAGTCCTTATTTTACCACACTATACGTGTTGCCCAAATCTCAAATAATTTGGGATTTGGGACGCCAAAATGCACAAATTGCTAGTATTTGGGATTTGGAATTTGGGATTTCGGCAAAAAATACTAATTATAATTTGGGATTTGAGATTTCGGCATTTGGGATTTCGGCATTTGGATTTTGAATTTGGGCGGCAGGTATATACCACACAATATACCTCGTTGACTACGTATCTTATCACTTAACTATATTTAATTATTAAAAAGTGAAATAAATTTCAGAATATTTCGAAATATTTCAAATATTTCAAATTTCATACCTTTGATTAGATTTTTGATTCATAATATACATTCCATTTCCGACCAAACGAATTATAAACATCTTCATGAAATTATTAAATATAAGCTTTACAGCTTTCTTTATATTCTTGAAGACTGGGATACAAATTTAATTTTAATATCACTTCGGCCGTGCTTACAATTATATCCTATTTTATAAAATTTTATTAATAATTATAAAACTTCAAATTTCATTAAACTATTAATAAAGTAATAATTTACTTCCATAAATTCTTTATCGTTCGTTAGCAAGCATATTTCATTTTTAATTTTTTTAATATCTGTTTCCATACCATTTTGACCTTTTTTCATATCTGCAAAATCTGTTTTGAGCTTATTTAGTTTTTCATAAATTTTTAGAATTATTGCCCTATTATCTGTATTTTTAAATAATATGTTAAATTAAACCATATACATTCTTAAACACTTTTGTTATAGTTTTATTACCATCGTTACTTTCTGATATATCATTGTTTCTTGTAGCTCGTCGAGAAGAACTTACAGAAGATCGAGAAGAACTTACAGAAGGTCGAGAAGAACTTACGGAAGGTTGTAAAGAACTTGCGGAAGGTCGCGAAGTTTTTTTGTGATATTTTTTTAAAAAATAGAAAATAAAATTTGCAAAAATAATTTGAAAATCTTTGAAAAATTCTGAAAATTTGTTATTGATACTAAGGAAAAAAGAAAAAAAAAAAAAAAGTTAGAAACAGTATTGAATAAATTAATTCAATCTCTGTGCACTGTTTTCTAAGTAAGCATGTTAGCATCTAAAAGTATCCTACTTCTAGACAACAGGGAGTATCTTACTTTATAAATAACCCCCATTGAATGACTACCTATTACCGCGATTATGGCGGAATGTCACCACAGAAAAATCGTAATATAAGGGCTGTATTAATCAAGGAAAGGAACGTCAAGAATATACATGTTCCCAAAATTGATTTTGGATTTTTGAGATATTTCGACTTTTTGAGATTTATGCAGAATCCATTCTATATATGGAAGTAAAAAAAGTATCCAGTTATGTGTATCTTCAATCAAAGAATAAATCTGGGTGGTCAAAAAATTTCGGGTTTTAAGTAAAATAATTTCGTCTTCTATGAAAAACTATTTTGACTTTTTTCCCTAAAATTGCAATTTCAGGACCCCAAAATAATTTTACGTGCAAGTATAGTCGAGAACTAACAGCATTTTATTATCAGGAACTTCACCCCGCCCATCACTTTAACACAACTGAAGGGACTCAAGAAGATTCATTGGAGTCTCAGATAATCCGGAAACACAACATCAAATGAAGATTTTACGGATAACAACTGGCATCTAACCTCGTCAAAAACTAACATACTTACTTGAGAAATAAATAAGTTTTTGAAAATTTCTGAAAAAAGAGTATAGTTTTTTGAAAAAGTTTGAAACAAAATAAATAAGTTTTTGAAAATTAATGG
Organism: Diversispora epigaea; assembly: GCA_003547095.1. NCBI lineage: Eukaryota > Fungi > Glomeromycota > Glomeromycetes > Diversisporales > Diversisporaceae > Diversispora > Diversispora epigaea. The sequence continues at coordinate 9,134 of PQFF01000593.1, read as the reverse complement.
AAAAAGAGTATATAATTTTTTGAAAAAGTTCAAAACAAAATAAGTTTTTGAAAAAGAGTATATAGTTTTTTGAAAAAGTTCAAAACAAAATAAATTTTTGAAAAAAAGTATATAGTTTTTTGAAAAAAGAGTATATAATTTTTAAAATTTCTGGAAAAAGAATAAATAAACAAGATCATTTTGTGAAAAAGTTCGAAATAAAATAAATAAACAAAATTATAAATAAACAATAAATAAATGAAAATTTTTGAAATTTTTTAAAACGATAAATTTTCGAAAATTTTTAGACAAATATTTTTGTAATAATTACGAAAATTTTTGAAAATTTTTTAAAACGTCAAAATTATGGAAAATAGCATCTGTAATATTACGGAATTTTAATATTTCAATAACTTTCGAAAATTTTCGAAAATTTCCATAATATTACATGAAAAATTACGGAAATTTAATATCCTTTGCTAAAATTGTTGTTTTTTAAAAATATCGATATGATATCGAATCGATATCAATTTGATATTATTAAATATCACTACGATATCAATGTGATATAATTGCGATTTATTTTTTTAAAATTATTTTATTATTAAATTTTTAGAAATAATAAAATTGATATTGATTTTATATAGAAAATATATTGTGTTAATATATTTTCGATGTTTTGTTTTATTTTAATAATTATAATGATATAAAAAATATATCGTGTCGATA
>PQFF01000592.1:0-65454 GCA_003547095.1 Diversispora epigaea | reverse complement strand
TTTACTTGGGGAGAGAGAGAAGAGAGGAGAAAAGAGAAGACAAAATATTTTTGAAGAAGGAGAGGGGAGTCGAAATGTACAAACTTTATTAAATTTAGAAGGAGAAGATCAAAATCTGCAAGAGGAAGAAGAGGATAGACAACATTGGCATTTTCGACATTTTCATAAAGAAAAGTTAAATAAATTAGAAAAAGAGGATGAAAGGTGGAAGGAAAGGATATATGAACAAAATAGTGAAAATAATGAAAGTAAAAATAAAAAAAATAATAAATTAAAAAAAGGAAAAGAAAAAGAAAGAGAAAATAATCAAGAAGATGATGACTGGTGGATTGAACCTGAAAATTTATGGGAGGTGGGAGAAAGTCAACAGGAAGGAGAAAACATACAAAATCCAAATCTTTATGAAAAAGAAATATCTAAAAAAAGAACAAGACAAAATTTTAATTCTGATAATGAAGAAATAGAATCAAATATTAAAAATACAAAACAAAGATTTGAAAAAAATAAAAAGAAAAAATCTATTAAAAAAAGTTGGGTATGGAATTGGTTTAAAGAAATAACTTTATCCAATGGTAATATAGTTGCTGAATGTCAAGCTGAAATTACACATGAAAAAATATGTGGTAATCATTTTAAAACTGGTAGTTCAACTGGAAATTTAATTACACATTTAAATAACAAACATCAAATTTTGGAAGAAACAAAAAAAGAAGGAAGAGTGGTAATTATTTTATTAAATTTAAAACTTTTTTATAAATTGATTAATTTTATATTATTATACATTTTAGATTCAAAGTACAATGAATAATTTAATTAAAAAAAAACCCATAATGAATTACAACAACTCAAATTAAATCAATTTTTGGCTGAATGGATTATTTCTGAAAATCTTCCATTAAGTATAGTTCAATCAAATTCATTTCATAATTTTGCTAATGCACTTGATCCAGCTTTTACTATTCCTAGTGTAAAATTAATAAAACAAATAATTCACAAAGCATATAATAATACATTACTTTTTTTAATCAAACTTATTGAAAATAATGCAATATTTGTTAATTTAACAACAGATATGTGGACTGCACGTAATCGACAAGGATTTCTTGGTATTACACATCAGGAATTAAATATAAACGTTCTAGTGCGTCCAAAATACACCGATCTATAGCGTCCTACGAACACTACCTACGTTCATATAGCATATTAAATATGCCGTTTTAGTACGTTCTCCGAACGCTTCGTATATATAGCGTACTAGAACGCACCGTTCTAGTGCGTTCTCCGAACGTTTCGTATATATAGCGTACTAGAACGTACCGTTTTAATGCGTTCTCCGAACGTTTCATATATATAGCGTACTAGAACGCACCGTTCTAGTGCGTTCTCCGGACGTTTCGTATATATAGCGTCCTAGAATGCCTCTATATAATTCCGGATGATATAGTTATTTAAATGAAAATTTTGAACTTCATGAACAAGTTCTTTCAGTTGAATATGTTAGATATCCTCATACATCTGATAACATTGGTGATACAATATTATCTATTTTGGATGAATGGGGTATTCGTAATAAAACATTTACAATTACTACTGATAATGGATCAAATATGAAAAAAGCAATCCGAGATCTTGGATATAATTCTTCAAATATTCAATGGCAATTTTGTATTGCTCATACTTTACAATTAGTAATAGGAAAAGGTTTAGCAAAAGCGAAAATGTTAGTTATGAGAACTAAACGATTAATTGATTTTTTTCTCCGTCCTAAACAAAGTGAACGTTTGGAAAATGTTCAAAAANATTTAAATCAACAATGTGATGTGGTAAGGTTATATGTCTTATATAATTTTATTAAATTATTAAATTATAAATTATTTAATTATAAATTTTTAATTTAGAACCTTATTGAAACATCTAAATACCTCATACATTGTATTGCTGATGTTTCAACAAGATGGAATTCTAGTTATTTGGCTTGGGTTCGACTTTTAAAAGTCAAAGATTTTATTTTATTTTTAGTAGAACAAATGGAAAACAGTTCAGATTATGAGACTAAAAAAGATGAAAAACAATTAAGATCAATTTTACTTATTGATAAGGAGTGGGAATTATTAAAAAATTTAATTAATTTATTAAAACTATTTGAGGAAGCAACTACATATCTTGAAGGAAGCAAATATATTACACATAGTATTATGTATCCCATAATTCAAGAGCTGAAAAAATTACTTAAACTAAGGTTAACTTCTGATATTTTATCAATTTATGATATTGAAAATACTGAAGATATTTTTGAAAATGAATTAATTGAAGGTGAAAATGAAATTGAAAAATTAAATATTAATAGGCCAGTTGATACAAGAGGTATTTTTGATTTAATACAAAGAACTTTATATGATGCTACTCAACATTATTTTAATTTTCAAGGGAATACTTATAAAATATTAACAATTCTTGATCCAAGAATTAAAAAATTAAATTTTATTGAAGATGAAGATGAGAAAAAAGAATTTGAAACTGAACTATATTCTAAATATAATTTACTTTATAATACTTCATTTTTACCATTTAATTCAAATAATAATAATGATAATAACAATCAATATAATAATAATAATAATAATAATAATAATAACAACAATAATAACAACAATAACAATAATAATATCAACAATAATAATAACAATAATAGTAATAATAATAACTCACTTTTTTCTATATTTTATAAATCAAATTCAGTATCTTCAAATGAAGTTTTTGAATATTTAAAAGAAGATGAAATTGAATTCCATAGTGATCCATTTGCTTGGTGGAATTATAAAAAAAATAAATATCCTAATTTAGCTAAACTTGCTTGTCAATATCTTTCAATATCTGCAACATCTACTCCTAGTGAAAGATTATTTAGTGATGCAGGAAATATTATAAATACTAAAAGAACTTGTCTTGATGCTGAATTTTTTAAAAGAATTATATTTTTAAAAAGAAATGCAAATTGTATTTCAAGTATTCATCTATAATATAATTAAAATAAACAACATTTATAAATAATGTAAATAATATAATATAAATATTAATAAATAATAAAGAAATTTTAACAAATTAAATAAATATATAAATAATGTAAATTATCTAATTAAATAATAAATATCAATAAATAATAAAATTTTAAATTAAATATGTATTTTAAAAAAACTTGAAAATAATTAATAAATGTTGTAACATATAAAAGTTTTTTATTTATTAAGAAAACGTTAAAAGTAGTCTTAATAAATCCGAAAGCCAGAAAAAAAATACATTATTGACGAAAATATTGGATCTATTCCTTAAGAACTGAGCAATTCCGAACGTTTTAATTTTTAAAATTTTATAAATTTTAAAAATTATTATTAAATTAAAGTGTTCATAATTACTCAATTTTTTAAGAAATAGATTCAATATTTTTATCAATAATGTATTTTTCTTCTGGCTTTCAGATTTATTAAGATTACTTTTAACATTTTCTTAATAAATAAAAAACTTTTATATATTTTAATATTTTCGGGTTTTTTAATTTCATAGATTAAATAAATGATCCGTGGATTGAACGGATAATCCGCGGATTGAACGGATGATCTGCGGATTGAACGGATGATCCACGGATTTAACAGATGATCCTCGGATTGAACGGATTGGACGGATTATCCGCGGATTGGATGGATGATTCACGGATTGAACGGATTATCCGCGGATTGAACAGATAATCCGCGAATTAATTAAAGAATATACACATAAACTGTACGGTACGAAAACGCTATCTTGTACTGTACGAATAAAAATTAGTATGACTGTACGATTTTTTTTGTGGCTGTACGGTTGATTAATTAATATCATGTGATATGTTTTTCGAACATAACACGAATTGATCAGCTATCAATCTATATTACCGAGAAAAATGGTCTTTTTAATAAAATTTTTTTTTAGAGACGCGTCTTTTTTTGAGAAAAATGGAAGAAAATCATACTTTCTTCGATGAAGAACGTGAAGAACTTATAGAAGAAGTTTAAACTTGAAAGGGAAATTACATTACTTGAAAAACGAAAACAGCTAATGAATTAATAACTATTATTTTACACATTTTATTATGGGAGTAAACAATTAATTGATTAATAAAGAACATATAATAATTAATAAATTCAATTTAAATAAATATGTGCGCTATATTTTTTTTAATAATTATTTATATTTAGTAAAAAACTTGTACTGTACGGTTTTGTTTTAATATAAAAAATACCTGTACTGTACGGTTTTTTAATATAAAAAAGTTCATACAGTACAATTTAGATTATTATATAAGGGCTGTACTGTATTGTACGAATNTCTTGTACTGTACGAATAAAAATTAGTATGACTGTACGATTTTTTTTGTGGCTGTACGGTTGATTAATTAATATCATGTGATATGTTTTTCGAACATAACACGAATTGATCAGCTATCAATCTATATTACCGAGAAAAATGGTCTTTTTAATAAAATTTTTTTTTAGAGACGCGTCTTTTTTTGAGAAAAATGGAAGAAAATCATACTTTCTTCGATGAAGAACGTGAAGAACTTATAGAAGAAGTTTAAACTTGAAAGGGAAATTACATTACTTGAAAAACGAAAACAGCTAATGAATTAATAACTATTATTTTACACATTTTATTATGGGAGTAAACAATTAATTGATTAATAAAGAACATATAATAATTAATAAATTCAATTTAAATAAATATGTGCGCTATATTTTTTTTAATAATTATTTATATTTAGTAAAAAACTTGTACTGTACGGTTTTGTTTTAATATAAAAAATACCTGTACTGTACGGTTTTTTAATATAAAAAAGTTCATACAGTACAATTTAGATTATTATATAAGGGCTGTACTGTATTGTACGAATTTTGTACGTATTGTACGAATTTTGTACAAAATTTATGTAAAATCGTACAGTACAAAATAACATTTCGTACCGTACAGTTTATCGTCATACTGTTAATTAAATTAACTCTATAACAGATGACGGATTAAATTTTTAATGGTAACACGGATAACGGATTACACGGATTAATCCAGATCGTACCACTAATATAGGGTAGTCATGATGGACGTCTAAGGACCTTGCACGCCTGAAGGAATCCGAACTCCAATAAAAATCACCAACTCCTCACCAACCCTTCAAATACCTGCCTACATCTCCTAAAATACAATAAAATTACAACTAACATACAACCTGCCAAATAACAACTCACCATCTAACACATTTCCCAACTAACCACCCAACAACTTCAAACCCCTGACCTTCCAACCCTCCTCAACCCCTTTACTCCCATCCCCGTCCCCACCAACTTTTCGTCGCGTCACCTTTTGTTACACTATAGAGACCATTAAACATTTATTTGTCACTTAAGCCCCAGAAGAAACTGTGTTCCATATTGCCGAAGTCGAACATTCTGATATTTGCTGTTTAACTTCTCATGTATAGTTACCGCCGTTGTTGACGCTATAGATCAAAGTCAGTGACCAAGCATATCTAAGTGTTTCCATTGGCGAAAAATTTACTCGGTGTCACATGTTGACGTTTCTTCTGGTCTTGTACCCTTGTCTGTCACTTAGGCCCCAGGAGAGAAAGTATGTTCCATATTGCCGAAGTCGAACGTTCTGATATTCGCTGTTTAACTTCTCACGTATAGTTACCGCCGTTGTTGACGCTATAGATCAAAGTCAGTGACCAAGTATATCTAAGTGATACCATTGACGAAAAAGTACCTGATCGTCACGTGTTGACTATTTCTTCCCTGGCCAAGATTGTTGTTTTGAAATTTTTGTCATGTGACTACTGACCCCTTGTTGTTCCCTTTTAGTTTGTTTACGTCTGTCGTGTAATGTTCCCGCATGTGACCAATTTTGCCCTTATTGTCGCATCTAATTTAGTTTGTTTACATCCGAAGTGTACCGAATCTCTCACGTGACCAAAAAATGGGGGCAAACTAATATTTGAAAATTCCCCACGAAAGTCCCAAAAAAAAAGACCGAAAGAACCAAAATAAAGTGAAAGTTGAAAAACCATAAAAAGTCAAAGGAAATATTTTTAAGTGTTTTGTGTTATTTTTTTTAAAGAGTGTAAACCATGTTGTTGTTTCTCAAAATTAAGAAGAAAGGAGAACCCAAAATAAAGTAAAAAGTAAAGTCCCAAGTAAAAGACAAAAGAAAATATTTTTTATAAATTTTTTGTGCCGTGTCGTTTAAGTGAAAGTGTCCCAAGTTTTCGCCACTCGCAAAGTCGCACTTCCTCACTACGCTCCAAAGTGTTGTGGTAGTTACCCGAAGTCTTCTTTGTTAGTGTTTCTTCCCAGGATGAAAGAACTTCTTTTTAGAGGAAGACTGCCGCAAAAGTATTTAATAGTAGATATTAGGCCCCAACTCAGTCTCGTCTGGCAGAGCCCCTTGCCTCAGAAAGAGTGGTATTAAATACTTAAGCCTTGACCTTCCTTATACGACACCGTTAACGTTTTTATGGCACCGAACCGTTTTTAAATTTTTTTGTTTGTTTTTCGATTTTTGTGACAAAAGAGAAAGTTGTAACATTAAAATTAATCAAATTATAGCTATTTTAAAACAATATATTAAAATTTTTTTTTTTTTTTTTTTAAACAGTGAGTGAAATCTTGCTTTATTTATAATATGAGCACAAGACTGTTAAGCAACTTATACATATAAAAAATAAAACTAACTAAGCTTTATATTTAAAACTAACATTTGACCAACCACCTCGTAGGAAAGATCCAACGAACTTACCAGAGTAATCCAATGAGTTACTTAAAAAAAAATTTTATTTTTTCTTTCAGTATGTTGTTACTAATACCCAAAAATTCCTACCTACAAACTCCTTAAAGGAACANCCAAGTTTTCGCCACTCGCAAAGTCGCACTTCCTCACTACGCTCCAAAGTGTTGTGGTAGTTACCCGAAGTCTTCTTTGTTAGTGTTTCTTCCCAGGATGAAAGAACTTCTTTTTAGAGGAAGACTGCCGCAAAAGTATTTAATAGTAGATATTAGGCCCCAACTCAGTCTCGTCTGGCAGAGCCCCTTGCCTCAGAAAGAGTGGTATTAAATACTTAAGCCTTGACCTTCCTTATACGACACCGTTAACGTTTTTATGGCACCGAACCGTTTTTAAATTTTTTTGTTTGTTTTTCGATTTTTGTGACAAAAGAGAAAGTTGTAACATTAAAATTAATCAAATTATAGCTATTTTAAAACAATATATTAAAATTTTTTTTTTTTTTTTTTTAAACAGTGAGTGAAATCTTGCTTTATTTATAATATGAGCACAAGACTGTTAAGCAACTTATACATATAAAAAATAAAACTAACTAAGCTTTATATTTAAAACTAACATTTGACCAACCACCTCGTAGGAAAGATCCAACGAACTTACCAGAGTAATCCAATGAGTTACTTAAAAAAAAATTTTATTTTTTCTTTCAGTATGTTGTTACTAATACCCAAAAATTCCTACCTACAAACTCCTTAAAGGAACAATATCCTTCACCACACAAGAAAAGAAAAAAGAAATGTACTTAAACTACTATCCCTTACCACCTTAGGAAAACAACATTCCACCCTACCTTCCCTTTATGGAAACGACTAACCAGATGGAATCATGATACTTCACCACCCATATTTGTAGAAAAACCTATCAAACATTCTTTTAGCAAGGAACATATTGATAATAATGGCGAGTCCTTAGAAAACTATCCTTCATTGCGTGGCTCCCTCCCATTAACATGGTATTCGAACTTTAAAGTTCTTCCAGTATGACAATATATTAAAATATTAATATTGGTAAAATTAATTAAGAATTTTATCTGATCAACCTTTTGTCACATGACCAAAATTGCACCTGAATTTTGTCAAAAAAAAATTAATTAGCTTTTGAGCCAGAATTTAGCCAGTATAATTTAATTAGTCTTTAAGTCAGAATTTAGCTGGCGCAAAATTAATTAGCCAAAGGCATAATTATTGAGTCAACTTTCATATTAATTGAGCCTTCCACCCTTAGTTGAAAGGTAGCTGGAGCATTGATAAGTTCAAATGGCATCACAGTGAATTTATAAGTTTCTTATTTAGTGATAAATGCAGTTTTATCTTGATTTTTTGAATCCATTTTCACTTGCCAATATTCACTAGCAAGGTCAAGAGTAGTAAACCATTTTGTATCTCAGAGTATATTCAATATATCTTTAATGCGAGGAATTGGGTAAGTATCTTTTTATGTTTTCCTATAAAAACTACGATATTTAAAATATACTTAAAATATATTTAAAATATATTTCATCAAGTATTTTTTAAGTATTTTTTAAGTATATAAGAAATTACTTAAAATATTGTTATTTTATACTTAAAATATATTTAAAATATATTTAAAACATACTTAAAAAATACTTAATTTGGGTAATGAGTAAGTATGTTTTAGGTATATACTTAAAATATACTTAAAATATTATTAAAACATATTTAAAATTAAGTATATTTTAAGTATATACTTAAAACATACTTACTTATTACCTAAATTAAGTATTTTTTAAGTATTTTTTAAATATATTTTAAATATATTTTAAGTAGTTTTTTATAAATACAATTAAGTATATTTTAAGTATATTTTAATTTATTTTAATAATATTTTAATAATATTTTAATTATATTTTAAGTATTTTTTAAGTATTTTTTAAATATATTTTAAGTAGTTTTTTATAAATACAATTAAGTATATTTTAAGTATATTTTAATTTATTTTAATAATATTTTAATAATATTTTAATTATATTTTAAGTATTTTTTAAGCATACGTATTTCTTATAGGGTTTTGGTATTTAATTTTCGGTAGTCAATACAAAATCTTAGTTTGACATTTTTTTTTTGACAAGAACAACTGGAGAGATCCAAGGATTTTTAGACCTTTTTATTAAATCCTTATTCAATATTCGATCAAATTTCTCTTTGATAAATTGGTCTTTATCTGGGTGTGTTCGGTAGAAGTGTTGTTTAATTAGTTTTGCCTTTTTTATATCAATTTGATATTTAATGATATTTGTTTGTCCCAGTAAGTTAATATCATTGGTAAATAAATCTTTGTTTCACTTCATTAATTTATTGAACTTTTGTTGTTGGTTGTTAGTTAGTTAGTTAATATTCAATTTATTTTTATTTAACTTTTCACTCAAGAATATACCTGCCGCCCAAATTCGAAATCCAAATGCCAAAATCCCAAATGCCGAAATCCCAAATCCCAAATCCCAAATCTCAAATCTCAAATCCCAAATCCCAAATCCCAAATCCCAAATTCCAAATTATAATTAGTATTTTTTGCTGAAATCCCAAATTTCAAATCTCAAATACTAATAATTTGTGCATTTTGGCGTCCCAAATTCCAAATTATTTGAGATTTGGACAACACGTATACTCAAGAATACAGGTATGATATCCTTGTTATTTTCGTTATCGTCATTTTCAATTATTGTATTTTTGAAAATAATTTCTTCATCATCATTTTCAGATTTTTCAGTTTTGGTATCATTTTCATTAGTACCTTTTTCGTCAGTATTTTCAATGAGTTCAGAAAACTTTTCTTTAATTTCCTTTGAATAGTTGACAAAAACAGTAAAAGTTTTTTTTCACTATTTAAGAGTTAATTCTTGTTCGTTCCAATTATATGAAGCATTAACTTTCATTAGTTAATTATTTCCTAACAATAAGAAATAAGTAATAACATCAATTATTTTCACATTAATAGGAATAATTTGCTCTTAAATGGTAATTGATAAATCTCAGATATTTCCTAGAGGTTGAGTTTTCTTTCTAATGATAGGTAAGGTAATACTTTTAGAGGCTTCCTCAATCTCATACCTTAATTGTTCCATTACATCGTGAGTAATAATGCTAATAACTACATTACTGTCAACAATAGTAAGAATAGTGTAAGCTTCTACTGTGACATTGCATTTTAAGGCGATAGTTTTTAGAGAGTATTTCTGGTCTGTTAATTTAATGAAACTTTTTCTAATAGATGGGACTTCTAAAGCATCAGCCCAAGATAAACTAGCAGGTTGATTTTGTAGTTGCATTAGGAAACTTTTCGAGACGTAAATTTACAGAAAATTTACAGGACCTACAGAAATTTATGCCTAAAAAAATCAATTTTTTTGACTTTGATCACTATTTATGAGACAGTGAACGATTTTTTACTAAGATATTTCTATGACAAATCGAAAGATCTGGTTCTTAGTTACAAAATAATATGTGTTTCATTTCTGTAACATCAATATTTGCGAAGATATTCACATTTAAAGTTTTACATCTATGAAAAAATTTCCATATAAATTTTCTGAAAATTTTTGTAATTCTGCTGGAAATTTCTATGACGTCACGTAAATTTCCGGCAGAATTACAAAAATTTTCAGAAAATTTACATGGAAATTTTTTCATAGATATAAAACTTTAAACATAAATATCTTCACGAATATTAATGTTACAGAAATAAAACATATATCATCTTGTAGCTAGGAACCAGATCTTTCGATCTGTTATAGGAATATCTTAGTAAAAAATTGCTCCCTGTCTCATAAATAGTGATTAAAGTCAAAAAAATTGATTTTTTTAAACATAAATTTCTGTAAATCCTGTAAATTTTCTGTAAATTTACGTCCTGAAAAATTTTCTAATGAAGTATCTTCAAGAAAAAAGCAAAAGACAATTGTTAGAGCTATAAAAAATTATAATTATTCTGATAGTAATTTTTTAAAAGTCTTCAAAAATATTTGCAATATATAAAAATTTTAAAACATATATAATTCTTTTTATAAATAATTCTTCATTTATATGTAAAGATACCAATTATTTCCTAAATAAATTTGAAGAAATGAATAAAAGACAGATAGGAATAAATAATAGATAAATTAAAAAAAAAGAGAAATTTCTAACATATGAAAATTATTAGCATCAACATTAGTTGAAAATTTATAAAACCTACACCTATCAGATATCAAATAGGTGTAGTATCTATGTTTAATATCGTACATATATTAGATACTTGATAGGTATAAAAAATGTTTTTTTACATATATCAAGTACCCGATAAGTGTAAAAAATGTTTTCTTACATTTATTAGGTATCTGATATATGTATAATATTAGACGCAGGTATTATACATCAGGAAATTTTTTAAGTCGGAGGTTATTGTAATAATTTCGTTTTCAAAGGTTATTGAAGGTTATCGGACCAATAACCTTTGCAAATATTACGTTTATTATGATAAAGTGAAGGTTATTGAAGGTTATCGATATCAATAACCTCCGGAGTATTACGTTTTATTAATAAAAATGAAGGTTTTCGGTACCAATAACCTTCGTAAATATTACGTTTATGTTGGAGGTATTCGAAGGTTATCGGAGTGAAGGACTTCGAAGGCTTACGTTTAAAAAAATTTACTGATGTACCTATCTGGTACCCGATAGGTGTAAGTTTTATAAATTTTTGACCAGTGCAATTGGAATCGAATTAAATTATACGACTGAAAAATTTATAAATATAAGTGTTTGTATTTATTATAAAGCTTTTTTTATTGAAATATTTTTTACTTATTTAAAATATTTCGAAATAGAAATTTATTCAGAAAGTTGCAAATTTTACTATAGATAAAAGAATCTACCTGAATGAAAGTTATTTAAAATTTGTTGCTACTGGTTGTGTCAAATTGGAATTTTATGAATATTTCAAAAATTGAAATAACAAATATTGAAATTCTTATGTAAGAATTTGGTTCTTCTAGTATAGAAAATTTAAAGAACTGAGCTCTTGGCTTAATGAAATATGATAAGCAAAGAGAATTACTAGTATCTACAGTAATTCTAATTGTAAAATAGCAAATAATAATGGAAAGATAATNCTTCACGAATATTAATGTTACAGAAATAAAACATATATCATCTTGTAGCTAGGAACCAGATCTTTCGATCTGTTATAGGAATATCTTAGTAAAAAATTGCTCCCTGTCTCATAAATAGTGATTAAAGTCAAAAAAATTGATTTTTTTAAACATAAATTTCTGTAAATCCTGTAAATTTTCTGTAAATTTACGTCCTGAAAAATTTTCTAATGAAGTATCTTCAAGAAAAAAGCAAAAGACAATTGTTAGAGCTATAAAAAATTATAATTATTCTGATAGTAATTTTTTAAAAGTCTTCAAAAATATTTGCAATATATAAAAATTTTAAAACATATATAATTCTTTTTATAAATAATTCTTCATTTATATGTAAAGATACCAATTATTTCCTAAATAAATTTGAAGAAATGAATAAAAGACAGATAGGAATAAATAATAGATAAATTAAAAAAAAAGAGAAATTTCTAACATATGAAAATTATTAGCATCAACATTAGTTGAAAATTTATAAAACCTACACCTATCAGATATCAAATAGGTGTAGTATCTATGTTTAATATCGTACATATATTAGATACTTGATAGGTATAAAAAATGTTTTTTTACATATATCAAGTACCCGATAAGTGTAAAAAATGTTTTCTTACATTTATTAGGTATCTGATATATGTATAATATTAGACGCAGGTATTATACATCAGGAAATTTTTTAAGTCGGAGGTTATTGTAATAATTTCGTTTTCAAAGGTTATTGAAGGTTATCGGACCAATAACCTTTGCAAATATTACGTTTATTATGATAAAGTGAAGGTTATTGAAGGTTATCGATATCAATAACCTCCGGAGTATTACGTTTTATTAATAAAAATGAAGGTTTTCGGTACCAATAACCTTCGTAAATATTACGTTTATGTTGGAGGTATTCGAAGGTTATCGGAGTGAAGGACTTCGAAGGCTTACGTTTAAAAAAATTTACTGATGTACCTATCTGGTACCCGATAGGTGTAAGTTTTATAAATTTTTGACCAGTGCAATTGGAATCGAATTAAATTATACGACTGAAAAATTTATAAATATAAGTGTTTGTATTTATTATAAAGCTTTTTTTATTGAAATATTTTTTACTTATTTAAAATATTTCGAAATAGAAATTTATTCAGAAAGTTGCAAATTTTACTATAGATAAAAGAATCTACCTGAATGAAAGTTATTTAAAATTTGTTGCTACTGGTTGTGTCAAATTGGAATTTTATGAATATTTCAAAAATTGAAATAACAAATATTGAAATTCTTATGTAAGAATTTGGTTCTTCTAGTATAGAAAATTTAAAGAACTGAGCTCTTGGCTTAATGAAATATGATAAGCAAAGAGAATTACTAGTATCTACAGTAATTCTAATTGTAAAATAGCAAATAATAATGGAAAGATAATTTCAAGAAAAAAATATTTTATTGTTTTTTATTAAAATCAAATGTTTTATATAACAAATACAATATGTAATGGTGACATAATAATGAAATTATATTTACATAGATATAATTAATAATAAATAAAATACTAGGAAACAGGAATTGTTGTGAGTCTGGAACAATGATAATTTTATATTAAAAAATTATAATTAGATTTTTGCAATTTTTATCATATAACAAAAATCACATGAAATCAGTTTTTTAGCTAATAGAATCGATTTGCATAGTGAACTTAATGACAAGAAAACGTGACGAATCATATAGGATCAATTTTCACTATTCTAAAAGTATAATGTCCTCCGAACAAATAAATAAAATATAAAATAAATATATAATAATAAAGAATAAAATAAAAAAGAGGGAATATGAAATATTATATCTTATTACACAAAATATATTAAAAATCCTGTAAGTTTTATTTAAATTATTTACTTAAATTATATTAAATTATAATATTAAAATTTAATATATTGTTTTAAAAACTTTTAAAGTTATTAATTAAATATCGAAGCTTAAGAGGGTCAATTGCAAATAAAGTAAGGTCTGCTCTTTTTACAATATTTGAAAAGTATGAATTTTCATATATTAATATAAAATTTGCTCTCCAAAAAATAAAAGAGTGGAAGGATTCAGAACAATTAAAAAATAAGTATGAAAAATTTTATCAACATATTAATAATAATAAAGAAATGATCTGATATGTTAAGATTATACAAAAAATATAATCAAATTTTAAAAATTAATAAAAAAAAAATTGTGTTCAAAATAGCAGTATGCCAATATATATTGAATATGAAAACTGAATTAATTAAAATAGAACCTCGAGCAATTTATAGATAGGTCAGATAATACTAAATTAGGAAATAAGAAAGAAAAAATATAATTTTTGTAAGTAAATTTTTAAATTTTAATTAAAAATAAGTAACTTTTTAAAAATTTTACTATGATAGTTAAGTAAATTCTAATGTGATCTATTTATAGATTGTTCTGAGTTCTATTAAAATCAATGATGAAGAGATATGCAAAATTATAAAAGTTAAAAAAGTAAGTAAGAAATATAAAAAAAAAATTTGATATTATATAAATATTAAAAAAATTATTTTTTTATAAGAAAAGTTAAAAAAAGGTTAAATTATTGGATTAGATAATGAAGAAGGAGAGAAAGAGGAGGAAGAAAAAAAAAAGAAGAAAAAGAAAAAAAAAAGAAGAAAAAGAAAAANAATAAAGTAAGGTCTGCTCTTTTTACAATATTTGAAAAGTATGAATTTTCATATATTAATATAAAATTTGCTCTCCAAAAAATAAAAGAGTGGAAGGATTCAGAACAATTAAAAAATAAGTATGAAAAATTTTATCAACATATTAATAATAATAAAGAAATGATCTGATATGTTAAGATTATACAAAAAATATAATCAAATTTTAAAAATTAATAAAAAAAAAATTGTGTTCAAAATAGCAGTATGCCAATATATATTGAATATGAAAACTGAATTAATTAAAATAGAACCTCGAGCAATTTATAGATAGGTCAGATAATACTAAATTAGGAAATAAGAAAGAAAAAATATAATTTTTGTAAGTAAATTTTTAAATTTTAATTAAAAATAAGTAACTTTTTAAAAATTTTACTATGATAGTTAAGTAAATTCTAATGTGATCTATTTATAGATTGTTCTGAGTTCTATTAAAATCAATGATGAAGAGATATGCAAAATTATAAAAGTTAAAAAAGTAAGTAAGAAATATAAAAAAAAAATTTGATATTATATAAATATTAAAAAAATTATTTTTTTATAAGAAAAGTTAAAAAAAGGTTAAATTATTGGATTAGATAATGAAGAAGGAGAGAAAGAGGAGGAAGAAAAAAAAAGAAGAAAAAGAAAAAAAAAAGAAGAAAAAGAAAAAAAAAAGAAGAAAAAGAAAAAGAGGAAAGAGAAATGGAATATGAAGATGAAATTATATTTACAAAATAAAGTATTTGATTACAAAGTAATAGTCTTGCGTAATAATTTGAAATTTGAATATTTTTAATTTTATTTTATTTAGTATTTTATTTTTATTTAGTATTTTTTATATTTTATTTAATATTATATTTTATTTGTAAATATTTTATGTGATAATTTATCATTCAAAGAATTTTGAAATATAATAAAAAACAATAAATTAAAAATAATTTTTTTTGTAATATATTGTGTATATTTTCGTAAATTTTTATAAAAAAATGCAAAAATTTATATTACAAAAATTTGAAAATAAAAAACATTTTCGTAAAATTAAACTGTAAAAAAATTACAGAATTTTTCAAGATGTAATTTTTTTAAAATGTAATAAATATATATAAAGTTATAAAAATTTTACAAAATTTTTTCGAAATGTAAGAAATCTGTAATTTTACAGACTAAATTATTATGTATCAAAATCTTTTGAAGATATATGTAATATTATGAAAAAATCTTTATATAAATTATGGAAATTTTATGTTTTGTAATAATTATAGAATATTATATTTATTAAAATTTCCTGATGTAGTTAAAAATTTCAGATTTTAAATAAAATAATTTTGTCTTTTATGAAAAATTATTTTAACTTTTTTTTCTAAAATTGCAATTTCGAAACTTCAAAATAATTTATATGCAAGTATAGTCTTAATATTAATTGAATTTTTTACCTTTAGTTCAAAATAAAAAACTTTAATTCAATTATTAAAATTTAGTTGTGTTTATAAAATTATATTGAATTTTATTTGTAAAAATTTATAATATAAAAATTTTTATTCATAAATTAGAATTTCTATTTATAAATTAATTACCTATACTTAATAAATTTTAGTAATTTTAGTTATTAATTAGAATCTTATTCATGATAAAACTGTTTATTTTTTTTCATTTGATTTGTAATAATTTACAAATTGAAATATTATAAACTTGATAAATATCTGGTATCTGATATCAAGTGAAAAATTGTACAATATTGGGTACCGGATATACAACATCAGGTATTTGATATGTAACATCATATATCTGATGTGTATCTGATATATAATATCAAATATCCAATATGTAATATCAGGTACCTAATATATGTCTGATATTATACAATTTTTTATTTGATATTAGATACCAGATATTTATCAGATTTATAATAGTTCGACCTGTGATTGTGTCAATTGTATTAATTGTATCAATTTTTTATATAACCCAATTCAAATTTTGTAATTTTAATTGTACCTGACTTAACTCCATAGTTTTGACAACATGTATACTTTATATATAATTACAATTTTTAATCCTTAATTATTTTTGATTTTCAAAACAATTTTATATATAATTATATTATGATGTAGTTATAATATTATAGCTAATTGATTATGGCAACTAGTTATAAAGTTACAGATATCTTAAATTATTTCAGGATTGTTCTTTAAAATTATTTTGACTTTATATAATAGGCAATTTTGAAGACATGTCAATTATTTAGAATTGCATTTAATTTAGTTTCATTTTAACTTTTGCACTTTTATTTAATCAAAATATCTAAACTCTACTTTGTTTTAAAAAAATTTCTAATGGTATAAATATTGTAAGAAAATGTAATAATAGAAGAGAAAGACTTGAACAATTTAAAAGAAATTTAAACCAGTTATTGGTTGTTTACTGAATTATAACAAGGTTATTTAGTCTGAATTAATATATTATAGGAATATAAATTTGAGTCTTAAAATTATCAAAATGTTTTTATAATTTAATGAATTATATAATATAAAAATTACTCTAGACAGATTAAAAAAAAATGGAACCAGCAGATGGTTGCTTTATTGTTAGAAAATTTTATTATACTTCAGATCAATGCTTTGACTCAGATCCACAGATTACCAGAATTATAAAAACGGCATATGTAGATCTTTTTAAATTGGCACAACAATAATTTCACCTGAATTTTGGCATTTCGGCCAAAATTAGAAAAATAATTTCGTCCTGCAAAAACCTTTCAATATAATTAGAATGATCAATTTATATTTATGAATCGATGGTTTGGATTTTTCATAAATTAATATTAACAAAAAATTTGTCTATTTCAAATAAAACTTACCAGAACAAATCAGCACTTGAAACATTACATTATTATAAATAAACCAAAAATTCAAAATAAATCATTATAGACATTACTAATATGTACCTAACACTTTAAATTTGATTTGTATATAATTATTATTTGGTGGGTCATGTAGGTAATACTTTGTATTTTTATCTATTGTCTCGGGGTTTTTTTAATGTAATCTTTGTATAAGTTACAGATCTGAGAGGGAAAGACTCACTTTAACTAAAAAAAAAATAATGATTATTATTTAAAATTCAAAAATCAAACTAATTAACTTATAAAAAGGGTTCAGAGATGTGTTTGTCAAAGGTGCACATAGTTAGACCAAGAATATTTGTACATGCAATATTGTAATTGCTTGATGAAAATCTAGATATTCAAATTGGTTAAATATGTTTAACTCACCTGATCATGTAAAAAAAAACTTCTTGATAGAAAGTGTGGTTGTAAATACAACGAAAGCACAAACCAAGATTAAAAAACTACTGTTCAAATTTACTTAATTACTCCATTTACTGTAAACTTTTGTTTGAAAACAATAATTAAATTTTCACTAAACTATTAAAGATTTACTAAATATTATAATAAAAATCAGTCTTTGACATTTAAGAGAGGTACCAAAAATTATTGTACAAGATAATATAAATAGATCATATGAATTCGGGATGTGTCTGTCTTGTCAATAAATAACATGGTTTACAATCACGAAATATTCGAATCTTCAAAATAGAATTTGAGCCATCGTTATATTTCAATGTTCAAAGACTATACACCATAAGAACTTTCTGAAACTCATTCATGGATCTTATTGAAATAAGTCGATAAACCGCTCCTTAGCAATGCTAAATCATAAATCATGAAATGATAGTGAGAAAGAATTGACAAAATGTGAATAAATGGAGATTGTTGCTAATTGATATATGATCTCATACCGCCGAGTTGCTTCTTGCAATGTTTCAGAAACATTCTTGGTATTTTTTCCAAGGCCGGCACCAAGTCCTGCTGTTCCATTATTTGTCACAAGCTGCACTGGATCAAGGATACCTGTACCGTCGCGTCCTAATCCTTGTCCTTCCTTCCAGCCCATCTTTTGAAGAAGCTTATTTCCTTTATTATCAGATCCAATTTTAGTCTGAACACTTATATCCTTTTCTTGAGGTATCGTAGAATCATCTTCCCAATCTTTTCTAATTGGACTGTTATCTGGATATATACCTCGTCTTATTGCTGCTCGATCAACATATTTTTTTTTATGATTAGCATTTGACGGACCCATATATTTACGTTTCAATCGATTGAGCTCTTCGCGTCTCTGAAATTCTAAAAGTTCTTTTTGTGTAGCATTATTATTGCTATTAATAACACCAGTATCTCCCTCGATATTCCTCTGCTTTGTTTTACTATAATTAACATTTCCATCAAACTTTTGTGATATGTCAATCATTTTTCCTTCAGTAACAGTACATTCATCGCAAGTCCATTTTTTGTGCAAATGCACTTGAAATTTTGTGCTTCCCACTATTAATTCGTCCATGTGATTTAATTGATAAGGTTTGGAGCTCACTTTACTTTCGGATAATCTTTTCGAATTGACAAACGTACCATTTTGTGATCCGTTGTCAACAATGAAAAAGGTATCTAAATTAGTATGGGTTGATAAATCGTCATCTTCACCAGCATTATTATCAGAAACATTAGATGAAGAACAAAATATTTGACAATGATGTTTCGATGTTGGCATTTCGGCCAAACGAAGCCGACGATCATCCCACCTATCTCTTCCCATAGAAATTCCATTTGCGTCTACTAAAACCAAGTGACCTGATTGCAAAATCTCTGATTCTAAAACTACTAGTCTGAGTGTTGCATCACTACCAGGCTCACCATGGTCTATTGCGGTGAGCTCAATACTGGCAGAAGGCGAAGTATATATCGTTGATGGTAGTTCGATAGGAGTATATGTCTGAGTAGATTCATCATATATTGAATATACGCCAGAATGCGTATCAAACCAAATATTGCTTTCTGGATTAAAATAATATTGTATTTCTGAAGTAGGTATATAACCTGTCGGTGGAGTAAAAATCTGTGAATTTTGCTCTTCAATCTCAACCATTTTATTAGAAGCAAGCAAGCGTCTTGCTTCACCCGTTGGATGATATATTGACTTTTCGGAAAGTCACGTGAACATTTAAAAAGTTATTTTTAGATGTGCTGCAAAAGTTTCGGAGATTTTTTGTTTTTTGTCACACGGTGACATGTCACATAGTCACATGGGGTATGGGTATATTAGCAAATAATTATTTTTCCATAATTAGTAAGATCCAAATTTTGTAAAAAGATAGAACTCATAAAGCTCTATTATAATATAAAATTCATATAAAATAATTAGGAAATAATTTTTTTATGAACTAGTTTACTATTAATCTAATGCTTCTTAGCTTTCTAAAAGATATTGGGAAGTTTAAATTCCATTTAATCGGAAAAAAACTATTTGATTACTATTTAATTTGCCCGTCGATCATTGACATGTAAATGGTTCAAAAAAGTCACGTCCATTTAAATATATAAATCATATGACTAGAACCGTTCCTAAATGTCTTCTGAAGACAAAGATATAGTTACTTTCGAGGAATACCTGGAAAGACAAAAGAGCTTAGAGGAAGAGGCAGCGGAAGTTTTACCGTGGAACTTTGATAGTTGCACTTATAATAAAGGTTATTTGCGTCAGGCCGTGTATGCTTGCAAAACGTGTAAGCCAAAGTCTGGCTATGAACCAGGAGGAGTATGCTACTCTTGCTCCATTGCCTGTCACGCAGGTAAATTACCTTTTTTATACAAAATTTTTGGTACTTTTCTTGACAATTTTTTTTACGTTACAGATCACGAACTTGTTGAGTTGTTTAACAAGCGAAATTTTAAGTGTGATTGTGGAACAACACGTTTTGGAGAAAGCAAGTGTCAGTTAGAACAGAAACCACAAGACGCGTTAAATGAATTAAATTCCTATAATCATAATTATGAAGGTCTATTTTGTTGGTTAGTTTTTAAGATGATGTTGCAATAAAATCATAATCCTTTCTATTTATTAATCTTACTATGTCGGAAATTTAAAGGTGCAAAGTCGATTATGATCCTGAAAAGGAAGAAGCCAATATGCACCAAGTAACTTTTACATACGATTTTTATAATATAGTAGTATGATCATCCCAGATTGTAAATAATAATCTTTTATTTTATTGTTTAATAATAGTGCGTTATTTGCGAGGATTGGTTTCATGAAGATTGCATTAACGGAGAAAAGCACGGAGAGAAATTATTCTCGGTATTTCGGATTTACATTTTATTTGTTAAATCAAATCTATTTAAGTAATATTTAATAGGTCGTTGAACGAATTATATTAGATACCAGATTTAGATACTTTTGATGAATACATCTGTCGTGAATGTACTAGGAAGTATACTTTCCTAAAGACTTACAAAAATTCACATCAATTTTTTTCCGGACAAACAAAAATGAAAGTTTGTGATAAGTCAATGGATAATGATAATGATAATGATAATGATAATAATGATAATTATAATTCCGATCGTGGAGAAAGAAAGACTAATTTTCAAGTTTCCCAAAGTGTTCAATCATCACAAAACGAATCTTCCATTTCTACAAATAAAAGAAAAATGGAAAACGATCAAGAGATAGGAAATGAAATTCATTCAAATAAGAAGACAAGAAGTGATGTGCAATGTAAGCTTGAACAATGGGAAGTAATAGAAGATGAAATTAAAATTGACTTATTTTGCGTGCCAGGTTGGCGTGATGAACTCTGTCGTTGCTCTAAGGTACGCATTTGAACTTTATAATATAGAATCGAATATAATCGAATATATAAGGATTTAAACATTTCCATGCAATATTTTAGTGTTTGAATCTTTATAAGCAATACCAAATTGAATTTATCTTACAAGAAGAGGAAACCTATGAACCTCCACAAGATGATAACGCACGTGAGTTAAAAAATTTTGGATTTTATATTAATTTTAATTTTGCATACTAATTTGTTTGAATAAATTCTTGATCTATAACAGGAACATCCCTTTTTGACAGTGGAATGAAATTATTGACACAAATGGATAGAATTACTGCAATTGAAGGTTCCTTTTTTTTGTCCTTTAAATTTTAATCATTTTTTATTCAATTATTATGTTGACAATTGTTTATTTTTATATAGGAGCAATTGCATACGCCAAATTGAGGTAACTATTTATTTATTTAACCTAATTTAACCTAGTTTTAACCTAATTTAACCTAGTTTTAACCCAATTTTAATATCATATTTTCACGCACATAGGGATGAACTAGTGGAATTTTTAAAGCCATTTGGCGAATCAGGAAAAACAGTTACGGAGCAAGACATACGAACCTTCTTTGAGGTAAGCATCTATTATTTAATTCAAATAAATAAATCTGTATAATATTCATATTAATATTGACTTTAAATTTCAAATCGGGTTTTACACAACTTAGACCAAAAGAAATGAACGTAAATGAACACATAGAATCTTTTTTTTTGAACTCAATCGCGTATATCCCCAAAATTCATTTTTTACGTGTATATAGAGTTTCGTGAATAATCTGAATTATATATTTTTTACATTTTGTGGTGTTGTGGTCACGATATTTCATTTTGTAAATATTTCTGGTAAAATCTATTGTTAATGTTACCAATATTATTCCAATAATAATATAATAATGTATTATGAGATTATTTGATCATAGCGCGCGTAACATTAGATTATTAGAATTTTTATGTAAACCAATTTTTTAATTAATTAATTATGTCATGAACTATTTTTTATTGGAATTATTGGAATTATTGGAATTATATTGTTCTCAATATTTTCTTTCACAACAAATTCGGTCTTGACAGGCAACCTGTCCGACGCTAACCTTAATGCTTCTTTTGCAACTTCTTTTCGCATTCCTCCACCACCAACTTCAAATACAATTTTATTCATAGGTACTCTACAAGCCCAATACTCAAAAGACCCTTTACCTTTTCCCATTCTAGTTTCATTTCCTTTGGAAGTAACAGGAATATCGGGAAACACTCGCATCCAAACTTGTGAGCCTTTAATCACTTTTATTTTGCGCTTAATAGCTGTCCGTGCTGCTGTGAGTTGGCTCGACGTTAAACGAACTCCGTCTTTTACACGAAGACCAAAATCACCAAAAGCAACGGTGTTGCCTTTTGTAGAACCCCCAATACGTACAGGTACTCGTCCTTTATGTTTCTTTTTGTATTTTATTTTACGCGGTGCAAAATCGGATCTAAATCGTTGTTGAACATAGGCTAATGCAATGGGTGCTAGAGGTGGTACGTGCTGAACCGTCAAAATCTGAGATTTTTGCTTCAATAATAATAAGGAACGCTTTAAGAGAATAGGTAACATGTTAAAGCATATAGATAATAGATAATCTTAAAACCATGTGAACCTAACGGATCGTTTATATCGCGATGGTGATTGGCCGATCAATTATCAATTTTTCAAAAAAAAATGCCTAACAAAAGAAACAGACGAAGAAAATCGGACAAATCGAAGTACAGATAAATATAAAAATATTCTTTTTCGAGTTTCAAAGTTTTGCAAAATTATCTAAAACCTTAAAAAATTATAAAAGACATGATGAACCCCCGACGTTCGATAATATACTGGACATACCTCGACAATTTACTAGAATTATGCACATAAAAGATAAAAAAGAAGGAACCAAAAAGGTTAGAATATTAATCCCCACATCGTTTCACATCGTTTTTAGGATAAGCTCAGAGGTTTTCATTTCAACTTTTTTTAATAGAAAAATGTTCCGGACATGACACCTTTCAATTTCGACCGGTAGTTTATTTTTTCATTTTCACTAAACTCTAAATTGAAATCAATTTATTTATTTATTGTAACTTTCATATTATTAGGCAACCACAAATTTTGAAAGAAAGTTCTGTTACAAAAAATAAAACTAAAATCAAAAGGTAATCAATTATATTTTGATATCACGTTTTTAATGTTTCTAATGTTTCTAATGTTTCTATAAATGAATTTATATAATTTATATAATTTATATAATTTATATAATTTATATAGGTATCGAGAAAAGATCAAACAAAAAAAATTAGAAAAGAATAATAAATTATATGAAGAATTGAATGTAAAAGATTTCGGAAATTTTCAAGATCAAGTTAAATTTGGAGAAGTTGTACAGGCACCTCCTTCCATAACAACAATTCCGAAAAGCCGCCAAAACAATGCAAAGGTGAGACATATTAAGTTCTTCAATAGGAATTATATGAAACCTTAATTGTCGTAAGTTCATTTATTATACAGTTGAAATTCGAGAAAACAGATATTTTAAAAAATAATCCGTAATAAAGACGATGACAAAATGAACATCTCTTAAATTGATATATGATTACGAAATAAATAAATTAATACTAACATTAGATTATTATAAATAATTTTACAGAAAATTAAAAATTTCGAGAAAATTTTATTTATTCAAAACTCAACTTGAAGTTTTTCAAGTCAAACAAAACCTAAAATGTTGAACGAATTCAATCCTGTTGTGGTTTGATTCAATCCAGTTTAACCTTGTATTTAACAACAACACCATTGTTAATAAAAAAAAAAAGATAATAAAAAATAATATAAATGTTCACTATAACAGATTTAATTGATTTAATTCAAAATCATTATAATATTAAAGTATATTAAAGTATATTAAAGTGACTGTGCAATGATTCTATCTCGGAAAATTTTATTAGAATGACTCTTATTAAAACTCTGGCGATCTGTGTCGCCATTAAAATACATTAATATTATAGGTACAATTTGATTTGAATATTTCGCTTACCAAAAGATTCAAAAATTGGAAATTTTATTACACCCAATCTGAACTATAATCATCAAACTCCACATATCTTGCCGTTCTATATTATTACTTTCCTTGACCCAAATATGCTTCTGTACGTTCGCTCTCTCTCCCCTCCTCTATCCTACGTTGTTTATCTATTTCACGTAGTTTTTTATATACTTGATTTCTTCTTCGGATAACACCTAATACAGCTTCACGTATTTGGGTATATGATCTAAGGACTTCATTGCAACATTCAAGCTGAACTTGTAATTGATTACGAACATGAATTAATACTTCTAAACCTTGATCCTTTGTTTCTTGTGCAAGCTTTCCTTTACTCCTATCACTCCCTTGTAAACCAACATTCAAAACTCCAAAGCCTAATCCACCTTCAACTTCCTCAGCTTTAATTACACGTGTACTGACAGTTTCCTGGGGTGGATTAAGACGAAAATCTAAATCTTGATACATAACATCATCGCCCTGCAATGTATCCATTAGTTTGACCATATTTCTTCTATAAATATTTTCTTTTTCAATTTTATTTCGTAAAATAATTGCTGAATGTTCTAAATGCTGATTTTTTAAGATGCGCAAATAATCTGATCTACGAACAGCATCCTCAGGCTTTTTTAAAGGACTAAGAATCTCTTTAACATCAATATCCTTATATGGATTATCTATCGCTTCTCCATAAAATTCTGTCATACTTTCAGCTTCTGACTTATTAATGCGATATATAATATGACGCCTAGACCCATTAGGAATATCAACAAGTCCTAAATCCTCTTGATATCCATATGGTGCTCTTAATCTAACTCCACTGTCCAAAGCAGCGGCTCGATTTTTCATTTTATGACCTCTATTATGTGGCGTTAACCCTATTTCTTCTTTAGTCTCATCATTTATAACATTTGAGGTTGAATAGTCCATAGGTAAATTTCCTACGAATCTCATATTACGTTGACTGTTCTCAATTTTATTCAAAGAATTACTGTTTCCATTCAATTCTGAGTACTGGTTAATAACATTATGATCTATATTCATCGACCGTTGCGGATCAGCTCTTTGTCTTGATGACATAACAAGAACGTTTGCTGCATCCGTTGCTGCTTGCGCTGCCTCTAAATCTTGTGGAGATAAATTTGATATATTTTGTGTAGATTTATGTGATAACTTTGATATTTTATGTGACGATCTTGATGATGTGTACGAATATAATGGAGCTTTTAAAAGAGATTTAGAACTAATTGATGGTGAACTCCCTTGAACATTGCTTTTCTGTACGTTACGATGAGATAGATGTCCTGGTACTTGTTGTTGAACAGCAGGTGATGTTGTGGAAGAACGGATTGTGGAATGAGATACTGTTTGTGCTGAATTTTGAATGGATTGTGTAGAATTTGATGATGGGGTGATTGACACTGATTGTCTTTGTTGTTGTGAAACATTATCCTGTAAGGTAACAGGTGATAATGATAATGGCATATTCGGACGAACAGGACGATTTTGATTGGATTGTAAGTCGTTTGATACCGTTGTAGTTCCCATACGATTTGATTGTAACATCAACGACGTATTTTGTTGTTGAAGAATTGGTGAATTAAAATGTTGAATCGAGGGAGCATTTGAAATTGTTTCAAAGGTTGATTGTTGTTGATTAACGTGCATTCCTATGGGAGGAGGTCTAGAAGCGATATTAGGTGAAGTGACCAAGTTTCTATAAGGTATATTTGCATTAGCATCGGTGTGAGCACCATAAATAGGGTTATTAATTAAAGAGGTTACTTGTGACGGTGTAGAAGCTGTTTGCATAACCCCTCCTTGAGGTGCTCTAGCTGAAGTTGTCAAATTCATAGAGAGTCCCGAAACATTTTGCAAACCTATTGTTCCTGAATTTGGCATGATCGGTTGGGTTTGTGAAGGATTATGCTTTAGGACCGAAGCTTGTGAATGGCGTGTTATCCTGGGTGAAGCACTTGAAATAGGGATACGATTATTTGTGAAAACCATACCATGTTGCCCCTGTATAATATTCGCTATTTGGTCTTGATTTGGAGGAAAATTGAGGTTTATCTGAAAGAAACAAACAAAAACTATTAATTGATTTATATATATATATATATGTGTATAATTTGTTAAAAAACTTTTTAAGAAAAAAAAAAAAAAAAAAAGTTCACACACCTGTTGCATCGGATTTGTATTTTGCTGAGCGTTAGAAACTTGTTGCAGATTCGGCCGTATTGCCTGCATAGAAACGTTTGTTGTTTGTTGCATCACTCCTGGTTGAAGTGTATTAGGCGTTTGTTGTGGACCACTTATGATTGGTCTCCTCTGAACAGAACGATCTTGCCCTGTCGATGGGGTGGCTGTTGATGCATTCAGAGCTGGATTGTCTAAGGAAGATTTGTGCATTTCTATAACAGCATAACAACATTAAATGGCTTTTTTTAAAAAAAATTCTTTAATCATAATCATATCATGTGATAAATCAGAATATGTTTCAATCACGTGACAATACGCATGTTTTTATCTTTGGTCAACTTTATAGATATGAATTGCGGATTTAATTATTAAAATTGGCAAAATAATTGTAATATCATATTGTTTTATAGCTAAGAATTGGACTTTCTATCAACAACATTGAAATANTATAATTTTTTAAAAAACTTTTTAAAAAAAAAAAAAAAAAAAAAAGTTCACACACCTGTTGCATCGGATTTGTATTTTGCTGAGCGTTAGAAACTTGTTGCAGATTCGGCCGTATTGCCTGCATAGAAACGTTTGTTGTTTGTTGCATCACTCCTGGTTGAAGTGTATTAGGCGTTTGTTGTGGACCACTTATGATTGGTCTCCTCTGAACAGAACGATCTTGCCCTGTCGATGGGGTGGCTGTTGATGCATTCAGAGCTGGATTGTCTAAGGAAGATTTGTGCATTTCTATAACAGCATAACAACATTAAATGGCTTTTTTTAAAAAAAATTCTTTAATCATAATCATATCATGTGATAAATCAGAATATGTTTCAATCACGTGACAATACGCATGTTTTTATCTTTGGTCAACTTTATAGATATGAATTGCGGATTTAATTATTAAAATTGGCAAAATAATTGTAATATCATATTGTTTTATAGCTAAGAATTGGACTTTCTATCAACAACATTGAAATACCTTATAAATTGAATGAAATCCAAAAAATTTAATTTTCCTATGTAGTATAAAATTTCACATTTAATAAAATATTTTAACTTTTGGTTTGAAAATTTTTATTATAAAAAATTTTAAAAAAAATTGATTGATTTATTTATTTAAAAAATTTTTGATTTGAAAATGAAGTATTTTATTATTTTTACTATTTAATTTTTCAAAAGTTATTGTAACAAAAATCTAATATAATTACTAATATACTATATTTTTCATAAATGGGAACTTGAAGTTTAAAGAATGAAAGAGATATGACTTTAAGAATAGATCTATCAACTAAAGTTCACAAAATATAAATCTTTTTAATTTAAGGTTCCCAGAGTTCATCTTTAGTAAAGGAGAATTGTTAACAGAAATATATTTCTAGGAATCATTAATTTTTGTTCTTTGTTCACAATTGTTCACTATACCCTCTCAATGTCCATTTGATTATAAAAATTTATTATATTAATTATAATTATTATATTTACTATATTTACTATATTTATCTTAGTTGTTATAATTCAGAAATAAAGATTTTTTTTAGATAAGTTAAATTATATAATTTAAATCTAAATTCTGAATAAGAGATTTAATTATTCACATCATAAGATCTGGAGGTCGGTCTTGCTTACTTCTTTGTATTTTAAATTTTCTTAAAAATGGTCTTGGTTCATTTTTGGGAACAAATGGAAGTTGATATTGTACCATGGCAACACAATTACGATTGATTTTTTGGAATTCATCAACAGGTGGTTCAATAGATTTTAACATTGGACCATCATATAATAATTTTCCAAATACAACTGATGATATAGGGAAATTAGGTACACGACATCTACCGGAACAAAGAGAAAATACCGCCGAATAGGATGCCGAATATCGTCCCGCATATATATGAGTTCGTCCATTTAACATATCTCGTAATGTGTCTTCCTTCTTTAATAATGTGTAACCCGGTTTCATTGCTTGAATCAAGTGTTCTTCATCAACAAAAGGCAAAAGAGCCTTGTGATTTGAGGTTTTAAAAGTTTTTGGAAAATATTCTTTGAGAGGTGAATCTGGATTGGTAAATAATGGACGGAAAGGTGCTGGAACAAGGTAATTGGCATTTGGTGGTAAGATACAAATTAATTGTTCAAAAGGTCGTAATGGTAAATCTTTCTTAAAAGTTTGATCAAAATTTTCCACTTTAACATGTTTCAAAATTTCAGGAATAGTTGGAGGTCGATGATGTGCATAAAAGTATCTCCAACTTGGACAATCTCCATTATAATATTGAAACGTCCAACAAATAGTTTTTAAATAATCATTTGCTCTTTTTGCAATTATGGTTTCATCTTTAACAATTTCTTCAGGAAAACTTGACCCTCTTCTTATAGTACCAGGTTTTAACTTTGATAATTGTACTAAAAATTTGAGGAACATCTTCAAATTTAATGTTCCATCTTTCTTAGTGATATATTGCTTTTCTTGTTTAAAATAACGACTATAGGCATCATAGAGAAGATCTACACGGGTTTCACCTAAATGTGTTAATCGTGGTAAAAAATCATTACCAAGTAAAAAGGCGATGCAAACAAAATCATCTATAATATTATCTTCATTAATTTCGGTTGATGTTTCTCCTTCTTGTTGAATCATATCATGAATAATATGTTTACGAAGTTTGTTTATATGAAGGATAATATCCTTTCCTTCAAGTCCAGGTCTTAAAATTCGAAGACTTGGTTCATGAGTTAATAAGGCATACATTATAAAATCTGCATCTCCTCCACAAACAACATGTTTATGTTTAGAATTATAATTTGGATGATTTCGTTGTGCATTTAAAAATCTAAAAACTTTGTGTTCTCCTTCACCAGCGACTTTAGAATCATTAAATATAATTTGAATATTTCTATGTTTACCATTTAATCGTTGATATATATAAAATTTGATTGCTTCATTAGCCGCTTGCATAAATTCTGTTCCAGCGGATATAGAAACATTGTCAACAGGGACAAAGAAACCTGATTTTGTTGATTGTTCTATAATCGATTTTTCTATAATCGGTTTCTCTATATTAATAGTTTGTTTACTATCTTCCTTTTTTTTTTCCGATTTCTTTTTATCTTCCTCTTGTGACATAAACCTTCTGGATCTTTGCTCATTCATTTTAGCACGAGGTGCAACACCATCCATTGCAATATAAATTAGAACTTGAGGGTCGGTAATATTAAAAGCCGTATCCATTTCTGCAAAGACTTTCCCTAACATACGACGAGGAGCCATATTTTTTATTGGTTTGCCTTTTACTTTACTACGAAGCGCAACGTGAAAAAAGGCATTTATATCCAAATATAAAAAATCAGTTTTATTTCGAGGAGACTTTTTGACCGTTTCAACAATATGTGGATATTTCAAAGATAGCCAGCGAAAGAAGCCTGGTATTCCCATTTCTTTTTTATCATTAATGTGTTGTGTTAAAAAAAAAAGAATTTAAATTTGAAGTTGATTAAGTTTAAGTTTGATTTTTTTTTTTTTTAAAAAAAAAAACTGATCTTGATAAAATCTTAATCAATATTTTCCGAACAACAGTCCGAGCATGGTGGTGCCTTATCCTATATGTCGTAATTGGTTGTAATTGGTTGTAATTGGTTGTAGGTTGTTAATAGGTTGGAATTAATTTCAGCAGGGCAACTCTTAGTTTGAACACCACTTTGATCGGAGATATTGGAGATATTTCACAATAAGAATTTCAGCATTTAGTTAGTTCATTTATTAAATNACCATCCATTGCAATATAAATTAGAACTTGAGGGTCGGTAATATTAAAAGCCGTATCCATTTCTGCAAAGACTTTCCCTAACATACGACGAGGAGCCATATTTTTTATTGGTTTGCCTTTTACTTTACTACGAAGCGCAACGTGAAAAAAGGCATTTATATCCAAATATAAAAAATCAGTTTTATTTCGAGGAGACTTTTTGACCGTTTCAACAATATGTGGATATTTCAAAGATAGCCAGCGAAAGAAGCCTGGTATTCCCATTTCTTTTTTATCATTAATGTGTTGTGTTAAAAAAAAAAAAGAATTTAAATTTGAAGTTGATTAAGTTTAAGTTTGATTTTTTTTTTTTTTAAAAAAAAAAACTGATCTTGATAAAATCTTAATCAATATTTTCCGAACAACAGTCCGAGCATGGTGGTGCCTTATCCTATATGTCGTAATTGGTTGTAATTGGTTGTAATTGGTTGTAGGTTGTTAATAGGTTGGAATTAATTTCAGCAGGGCAACTCTTAGTTTGAACACCACTTTGATCGGAGATATTGGAGATATTTCACAATAAGAATTTCAGCATTTAGTTAGTTCATTTATTAAATAAAAGTAATACAAAAATAAATTAAATCTATTTTTAATTCAGGGAATTCATTTAACACACTTTTTTAACACACTTTTTTTAACAAAACAAAAAAAACAAAGAATCTTCGGAAAAATCGACGACTAATGGAAAGATATCTAAATATAATGTATTCTAAATGAGGCAGTAATACTAGACACGTGTTCACTATAAACGCAGTGAAGCAGTAAAAATACACTTGGAAAAAATTTAGTACATTCAAATTATGAAATCAAATAAAAATCAAATCAAATCAAATCAAATCAAATCAAATAAAACACAAATAAAATACAAATAAAATACAAATAAAAATCAAAATCCAAAAAATCAATAATCAAAAATCAAAAAATAAATAAAACCAAATTAATTACAAATAAATAATTAATAATAATGAAAAATTGATGTTTATTACATGAAAAACACATTACTGAAAAGTAAATGATGTTTTATAGCCTATACAAAAACTTTGAAAATACATAATTAGAAATAATAATAAATGCGCACGATGAATTAATTCATGTGCTAAATGCAAAAAAGAAAAGAAAAAAAAAAGAATCGAAAGAAAAATAAAAGAATATGAGAGTCATGTCTGCTCGTAAAATCTATGTTTGTTGATAATAGCGTGACAAATAAGTGTTCGTGAAAGGGATTTTGTTTATTTAATTGTTGCTTCTTCATTGATAATATTTTATTTTTTTACCGCACAGAAATATCGCTATAGAAACCACCAAAACTGGTATTATTACCATTGTTAGTATTATTTGAGGTTCCATTGGGCATATTAACGATATTTCCACTATTAGGATCAATAATCGGTATTGATTTTGTCACTTTAGCAGGAGTTGACAGGGATTGATATGTTGGTGAATAATTACCACCATAAGAAAATGGTGAACCTGGCCTTGAAAAAAATGTTGATGTCATTGATACTTGTGCCGCAGTTGATGCAGATGATTTTAAAGGAGTTATATTAAGAGGTGTTTTGTTGTTGGGGTCGATAATGGGTATAGGTCGCTTATGTTGTGGTGGTGTTATATTTGGTTTCGATTGACCATGACCGACCATTTGAGAAACCTGACGTCGAATTTCAGCAAGCTGAATTAACAAAGTGCATCCAATAATTTATATAATTAAAATAATTATAACAATTTGATTATCTTTTTTTTATTCGAATTTTTTTTAAAAAAAATTCGAAAGCATTATGACCTCTAAACTATTTATCGTACCTCCTCTGCTGATAACGAAGGACAAAATTCAAGATCATCTTCGAATCCCTTTGCGGCTTCTTGACGACTCCTGTAGTGTTCCAGACGTACGGCTATATATAATTTGTTTATTTTGTTAATGGTTTCCGATCGAAGGTAAAACATGCGAAAATAATATATTATGTACCTTGCGCAATTTCTTCAAGTTGCGCCATATCTAAATAAAAGTGAAATATAATCAAAACTTTAATATAATTTTATAGTTAGTTCTTTTTTTTAGCCCTTATTAAGTTCTCTTACCTGTAGAAGCAGAATGTGTATATATATATTTTTTTGTTTTTTTTTTTAAAAAAAAAATTTTTTTTATATTAAATATTTATTGGCAAAGGAGAGTGAGAGTTGACTGCAGAACTAATTGTATTGGGAAAAAAGTTTAGCGCACGATTATTTTTCTTTGATGATAATGTTTAGTGTTAGATTGACAACCTTTGCCCCCCGTTTTGTAGTGATTTGCTACAGATTTGGCTACCTGGGTATGTTACATTCCACCCCCAATAAACATGATTCGTGCCTAGATGAGTACAGAGGGTATTCTAATTTGGGGGTATAATATGTTTTACTGTATAAAAAAAAAAAACACAAAAAACTTTGGATTTAAAGATAAATTGTACTCTTTTCGGGCTTAGATTTAATAAGAAAATGTATTTCCTGAATTCCATTAATCACCTTATATTTTATAAGTCTCCTTTGGATAATGATATGATATTAATGGTATTACTGATATTATTTAGTATTATTGAATATTGTTGAGTATTANAGTTAGTTCTTTTTTTTAGCCCTTATTAAGTTCTCTTACCTGTAGAAGCAGAATGTGTATATATATATTTTTTTGTTTTTTTTTTTAAAAAAAAAATTTTTTTTATATTAAATATTTATTGGCAAAGGAGAGTGAGAGTTGACTGCAGAACTAATTGTATTGGGAAAAAAGTTTAGCGCACGATTATTTTTCTTTGATGATAATGTTTAGTGTTAGATTGACAACCTTTGCCCCCCGTTTTGTAGTGATTTGCTACAGATTTGGCTACCTGGGTATGTTACATTCCACCCCCAATAAACATGATTCGTGCCTAGATGAGTACAGAGGGTATTCTAATTTGGGGGTATAATATGTTTTACTGTATAAAAAAAAAAAACACAAAAAACTTTGGATTTAAAGATAAATTGTACTCTTTTCGGGCTTAGATTTAATAAGAAAATGTATTTCCTGAATTCCATTAATCACCTTATATTTTATAAGTCTCCTTTGGATAATGATATGATATTAATGGTATTACTGATATTATTTAGTATTATTGAATATTGTTGAGTATTATTAAGTATTATTGAGTATTATCGAGTATTATCGAGTATTATTGAGTATTATTGGGTATTATTGAGTATTATTGAGTATTATGTTCATTATATTTTAGGTAGAATACTTTATTTTTAGCTGTATTATTTAATTCTAGAAGATGAATGAATTTTCAACAATACTTAAAAGAATTTAAAACAATTATCAACTATTCACTTTTTTACAGGTAGATCAAATTTTATCTCAAATAAGTTAAGTTGCTTTTTTGGTCGAGTATAGGAAAAAAAACAAGTTAATCTTTAAATAACCCAGTCTATTTTAACATTTTTGTACTTGTTAAAGAAATGGCAAATTAATAAAGAGAAAAAATTTTCAAATAATAATAATAATAATAATAATAATAATAATAATAATAATAATAATAATAATAATAATCAATGATCAATATTATGTTTATATAAAATTGATTTTTTGCAAAATATGAAGAAATTCATTTTCATCAACTCCATTATCCCCATTCAAATCGGCTTCTTCAATCATTTCTTTTAATTGATCATTACTAATTTCCACATTAAGTTCTTTAGCGACACGTTTTAAATTCTTGAAGGTTATTTTTCCGGTTGCGTCATCATCAAAGAGTCGAAATATTTTCATGAAATCTTCATGTACGTCACGTTCCGACTTGTAACGGAAAGTAAATAGTAACCAATATTAAGTAAATTACGGAATTAATATAAATAAAAACTATTTAAAAGAATAATCTAACCATTTTTGTAGAAACTATTGCGGAAAAGTTATCAAAATCAATAGTTCCACTTCCATCATGAACTTCATTTAGAAGGCTATTTAATTCTTCCTTTTTAGGCTCGAAGCCCAGAGCACGAATGGCGACCTTGAAATCTTTTATATTAATGCTACCCGAACCTTCTGTGTCAAATAAGTCAAAAGCTTCACGTATTTCTTCTTCTTGTTCTTCTGTAAGCCCGACTACTCTTTTCTCTTTCTTTTTATTTTTACGTTTAGAAGAGGAAGGCATATCTGATATTATTGTGTGTGTACTGCCAAAAGTATGGGACTTTATGGATTCGTCATTAATTTGATCGATTTCCCTGATTGGATGGATGTAAATTGGATATTTGATTTTTTTTTATTTTGATTTTTTTTGATTTTTAATTATTTTTTTTTAAATTTAAAAACAAAAACATGAGTGAAGAAAACAAAACTTCTAGTGAAGAGATTCTAAACAAAAAGGTGGTAATTGAATTTAATTAATCTATCCATTTAGAGAAAATTATAAAATTATGGTGTTTATTATGCATTTTTAACTTATTTCACTTTTGTTTTAGTGGGACCTTTGCATATCCAATTTATTAGTTAAAACTGGCATCGGTCTCAGTGTTGGAATTGTTGTATCAGCACTTATATTTAAAAGTATGTTATTTAAAATTTAATATTAATTATATTAATATTAATATTAATAATAATAATAATAATATTATTATTATTAATAATAACTAAATACTAATTATTAAATAATACTAATACTAATAATATTAATATATTTATTAATAATATAAGAAAAATCTTGGCCTATTGCAATGTCCACTGGTTTTGGAATTGGAGTTTCCTATGCTGAATGTCAAAGGACGTTTAATCCTACAGCTATACCGGGTGTTAAAATTATTAAAAAACCACCAACTTCATCTGTATAAAAAATTTATATTTTAGATTATTTTTATAAAATAAAATAAACTTTATGTACAAACCAATAAAATAATGGTTATTTATACAATTAAAGTAATTCAATCCTTAAATTATCTTCAGAGATGAGAAAATAAGACAAGGCAGATCAATTTTCTATATAATTCTCACTGATTGTACATTTAAGAAGCTTTTATAAAGTTATTTGTTAAGCTATTTGTTAATCTAAAGAAACGCTAACTTAAAAATAATACTAGAGATAATGAATGTTGAAATTTGTCAAAAATAAATTCTAAATTATAAAAATTAATAATATAGAATCTAATTATTCTAAAATTAGTAGTTCTCGGATTTGATAACGGACAAGAAGAAGAAGAGATCAACCTCCTCGTTTATAAAGTTATATATAGTTTATATAGTTTATTTAATTGAATTGAACTTTGTTAATAGTTCACAGATCATTTAATCCACTACGAACTGCTCCCTTGACCCCTTGAACAAATTTCTGTTGCGTTCTTCTAATCTCTTCATTCCCTTTTTCTATATCAATACTAACATATATCCAGTATAAAGCAACAACAATTGTTATATACAACCCGAACTTAATCATACCAA
This sequence comes from Diversispora epigaea, assembly GCA_003547095.1. Lineage (NCBI taxonomy): Eukaryota > Fungi > Glomeromycota > Glomeromycetes > Diversisporales > Diversisporaceae > Diversispora > Diversispora epigaea. Next base: position 29,567 of record PQFF01000592.1, on the reverse strand, counting down.
ATATTGTGCCATAAACCCATCGAAGTATCATTTTACAGATTGAAAATAGGACATAAGATACAGCGAATAAAACGATGAGAAGGGTGTAATCGTTTAAAGTGTTTAAAGTCGTTATTTGTGAATTAAACAAATATGTAAGTTGAGTAAAATGAGTATTTAAATTGGGTAAATATTCATTGGTCTGTGTCCACAAATTTTGGATCGTTTCGAGAATCTGTAAAGTTACGTCAGACATTTTGACAAGACCTTTAGTGGTGTTTTTTATTTTTGTTTATCTAATTTTTGTTCATAGTTTATTTCCCCTATTTATTTTATTTTTATCTGTTTGTTTTACCACGTGATTGAGTACAAATACATATCACTATAATAATTTTTTAGAAAGAAAATTTGATACAATAAATAAATAATAAATATACAATTATTTTAATTTATTTATTATTGCAATAGTCATTTCATTTATGATCAACACGAATAATAAATCATGTTTGAAGATCTTTCTTAAGAGTTCCAAGGAACGCGCGTTTTTCTTCCGCAGTCTGAAATCTGCCATGACCAAATTTGGAACTCGTATCGATAAACTGCATTTTATAAATTAAAAAAAAAAAAATTAAAAATTAAAAAAAAAAATTTAGTATAGTAAATAAGTCTTTTTTTTTAAAAAAAAAAAAATAATAATAATAAAATGAGAATTAATTTAATTCAACGAACCTTGAGTGAAATCTTTTCCAAAGCAGATCGTTTGCTGTGAGTAATAAGTGATTTTCTTAAGGTAAGAACCCGTTTTTTAACGCCANTTTTATTTTTATCTGTTTGTTTTACCACGTGATTGAGTACAAATACATATCACTATAATAATTTTTTAGAAAGAAAATTTGATACAATAAATAAATAATAAATATACAATTATTTTAATTTATTTATTATTGCAATAGTCATTTCATTTATGATCAACACGAATAATAAATCATGTTTGAAGATCTTTCTTAAGAGTTCCAAGGAACGCGCGTTTTTCTTCCGCAGTCTGAAATCTGCCATGACCAAATTTGGAACTCGTATCGATAAACTGCATTTTATAAATTAAAAAAAAAAAAATTAAAAATTAAAAAAAAAAATTTAGTATAGTAAATAAGTCTTTTTTTTTAAAAAAAAAAAAATAATAATAATAAAATGAGAATTAATTTAATTCAACGAACCTTGAGTGAAATCTTTTCCAAAGCAGATCGTTTGCTGTGAGTAATAAGTGATTTTCTTAAGGTAAGAACCCGTTTTTTAACGCCAACACATGAGCCTTTGATCACAACACTATTTAAAGAATAAAATTGAAAATGTTGAATATATTGTGTATGCAAGTTTACGGACTAAATATTAGCATAAGCTTCGACAAAATCTTATAACTTACAAGTCTTCGTTCACAATACCGTAATGAGGAAATCCACCCAATGGTGTGATTCTTTTTGCTGTAATATCATATTCTGTTGAGGCACTTTTCGTGTCATCTCCTTTACCAATTCGGTAGATTTTCTTGTTTACTTCTGTCCGGTGATGATGTCCGTTTTGTCCAGCACGCGGAACCGAATACATTACTCTATTTTAAAGTTAGTTTTTTTTTTGTTATTAATATTAAATTTTTACTTTCAAATGTTCTATTTTTAAAAAAGAATTAAAATTACCTTGAAGGATGCCATGCACCTATTCAAATATTCAAATATTCAAATAATTTTTTATATAATCAAAATGGATTCGAAATTTATTTGAAATTTTGAATATATTTAACTTTAAATCAAACTTACCGATGCAAGCAACCTTACGTAGACCTTTATGTGTTTTACGAGGAAGTTTTTTAGTTCCCCATCGATGCGTTACACCTTCAAATCCTTTACCCTTAGTAACACCAATAATATCAACCATATCATCTTGTTCAAATACAGAGTTAATATTAATTTCCTTTTCAAAACGACATTTTGCCCATTCAACTTTCTCCGGGATAGTTCCACCGTTGAGTTGAATTTCCATTAGATGAGCTTTTTTTTGACCTATTTTCACCTTTCTAATTTGAGTATGTACCAATATACGAACAACTTGACAGTACTTATTAATGCGTGCATATTCTCTATTAATGTCTTTGGCTCCATCAGCATGTTTTTTGGCATACTTCGTGAATGCCTTTTTCTTTGAACGATACCAATTCTTATAAAAACGACGTCTTAATTCTTCAGATAAATGTTCGGCCCAAACGGTGGTTAAAGTACGAAGACCACGAGGTGTTTCGACATAACCTACAACACCAACAACTACCATGGGTGGTGTTTCAATCACTGTAACAGCCTCAACTACCTCTTTCTTGTGCATTTCTATTCAAAAAAAAAAAAATTTTTTTTTTTTTTTAGATATACCGTTCTAAGACAATAAATGATCAAGAAATTAAAATCCTTGCTTACTGGAGCCTGGCCTATCTAAATCGCGAACTACATGAGTCATGCCCGCCTTATATCCAAGAAAAGCTGTTGGGTGCACTGGTTTACTGGGGTCATCTTTTGGAAAAGATNCAACTTGACAGTACTTATTAATGCGTGCATATTCTCTATTAATGTCTTTGGCTCCATCAGCATGTTTTTTGGCATACTTCGTGAATGCCTTTTTCTTTGAACGATACCAATTCTTATAAAAACGACGTCTTAATTCTTCAGATAAATGTTCGGCCCAAACGGTGGTTAAAGTACGAAGACCACGAGGTGTTTCGACATAACCTACAACACCAACAACTACCATGGGTGGTGTTTCAATCACTGTAACAGCCTCAACTACCTCTTTCTTGTGCATTTCTATTCAAAAAAAAAAAAATTTTTTTTTTTTTTTAGATATACCGTTCTAAGACAATAAATGATCAAGAAATTAAAATCCTTGCTTACTGGAGCCTGGCCTATCTAAATCGCGAACTACATGAGTCATGCCCGCCTTATATCCAAGAAAAGCTGTTGGGTGCACTGGTTTACTGGGGTCATCTTTTGGAAAAGATTTGACCTTACCACGGTGTCTTCGTGCACGTTTACGCGGTAGAAAACCCAAAGAGCCATGACGTGGTGCTTCAAACTTTCGGTGAGACTAATAACAAATGCGATCTTAGAAAGGTTAAATTTCAGCAAAACTATAAAACTATATAAATAACCCACCATGATGTACTTTATCTAACGGATGGATTGGGAATAAGAAAAAAAAATTTTTTTTTTTTATGATTATCTATTGGTGAATTTTACTGCCGGGTTCAGAAAAAAGATTTCATAGTAACCGGCAGTTCGAAACAATCACATTATATCACCCCGTTACCCAGTTTATGCATCATAAATCTTTATTAAAACGTTTCTCCAAATTAACATCGTGTCAGCCTTTGTCCTTGGTTATTAAGGAAATAATATTTACGACAAGTAAAAAAGAATTTTGCACTTAGATACTTTGGAAAATTCGACCCGAAATCCGATCGTCATCGACGACGAAGAAATTGACGACGTTCAAGGACAGGACTTGAACTGGGACGTGGAAAGTTTGTAACATATTTTATTATATTAAAAGTCGATTTTCATTCTATCCTAAAAGCTTAAGTTTTTCACTTTTTTTTTTCAGTGGAAGATCTCACAAGCGGCTCAGATAGTGATTATACAAAATACTGGATCGATTGGTTTTTGTCTACCAAAGGAAACGAATATTTTTGTGAAGTTGATGAAGAATATATACTTGATCGATTTAATTTAACAGGATTGAATTCTGAAGTTCAGCATTACGTTCAAGCGCTTGATTTGATAACTGATTCGTTGGGTATATAATTTTCCTTATATTTTATTGGGTTAGAGATCTAAAGTAATATCAATTAAAAGTTGGTATTCATGTGTGTTTATTATTTATTTCATTTTATGTAGAAGAAGAACTTGATGATGAGATGCGTGAAGCAGTTGAAAAATCAGCTCGTCATTTATATGGTTTAATTCACGCGAGATTTATTATCACAAGTCGAGGATTGGCGAAAATGGCAAGTTATGAAATTAAATAAATAAATCTAAATAAAATCTAAATAAATCTAAATATATGATTTTAATCTTTAATAATCATATTTAGTAATTTTTTAAGAAGAAAAAAATTATGATATTAATTAATATTAATCAATATTAATCAATATTAATCAATATTAATCAATATTAATCAATATTAATCAATATATTAATCAATATATCAAATATTAATCAAATATCAAATATTAACTAAATTTAATTTTTTTTTTTTGATTATCAGCTTGATAAATACAAAAAGGCCGACTTTGGTCGTTGTCCACGTGTTTTATGTCATAATCAGCCACTCCTACCAGTTGGCCTTTCAGATCAGCCATATACCAAGTCAGTAAAATTGTATTGTCCTCGTTGCGAAGATATTTATAATCCTAAATCCACACGACATGCCAGTATTGATGGAGCATACTACGGATCTACATTTCCTCATATGCTTTTCCAAGTTTATCCACATTTGCTTCCACCTAAAGGTAATGAACGATACGTACCTAGAATATTTGGATTTAAAATTCATGATATTGCTAAGCAACATCGCTGGCAAGATCAACAAAGGGAAGAGCAACAGAGACGAATTACGGCAGGAAACGAAGGGAACAATAATACCTAAGTGCGTAAGGAATTTATAATGAACTGTGGGGAAGGTTTGTGTGATTTGAGTAATTTTTGCCGAAATTTAAAAATCAGTTAAGAAATCGTTAACGAAAAAAGAGTGGTTCGTTACGTATTTCTGCTCATCTGATGAATGACGAATTAAAAACATTCAGATTGACAATAATCTCAAATATCACGCATCCTTTAAAATATATTCCTAAAATTTTATTTTAAAATCATATCCTAAAAATTTATACTAAAATTCATCCTAAAATATATTCTAAAATATACCCTAAAAAAATATTACCCTAAAATATAATGGCTAACTTCATCTACTATTTATTATTGGGTAGATTACTTTCTATGAAAAGGATTGTATTAAAGACAATACAACTTATAAACAATAAGATTAATATTTTCAAAAAAAAATGACAAATTTTTGGAACCGAACCTTGTTATCATTTCATAATTTCACATGATTACGGTTTCGTCCAATTTGTATATAGTCGAATAATTATAAGGTTATTTAATATTTAACTGTTCTTTTTTCTCCCCATGTATACTAAATTATATTAAATTATTATAATAGCCGTAACAATTAAATACTTCTTCAGAAGGTTATTTTGATTTTATTTATTTATTTATTTTTTTTTATTTTAACATAAAAGCGTTAGATTTTTACTCAAAAAATTTATAATATTATTTGGATTATTTGGTGTTATAGATGACTTTTACCGTTGTTATTGGGTTAGAAATTTTTTTTTTTTTTTCAATAAAAAAAAAAATCAAAAGTTTTTATTGTGCAAGTTTGTTTCATATAAATCATATAAATCATAAACCATATACATCATATAAATCATCATATAAATTCTTTGAATCATATAAATTATAAATTCTTTATTCTTTAAATCATATAAATTATAAATTATAAATTCTTTAAATCATATAAATTATAAATTATATAAATTATAAGTATATAGATCAATGATTACTAATTAACAATTTCATATTATGTAAATCTAGCCATATAATATTTGTTCATTGTTTTCCAGGATTTATTAACTGCGTCGATTACATACGCAGTTTATTGACAAAATAATCTTATTTATAAAAAATGAAAAGTTGACATCATCGACCGAAAAAATTTAATAATTAGATTATTTTTTTTTTTGGTTAGTATTCTATTGTATAAAGTTTTAATCTTAATTATTAACCAAATTAGAACCATTTTGAATCATTTTTAATGGAAAAATGTTTTTCATCCACAAATAACATATTATTATCTAAACTTTCCTTTTTAGGTTTTCCTCCTTAATTTATTATTATTCAAACTATGCCATTTGAGTGTCAGATTTGTGACACCGTTGTAATATTATTTATATTCTTACAAATTCCTATTAAATTGAATCCTGCGCATTGAATTTATTTAAATTTTAAAGTTTATTTTATGCACCGAAAAATTATAATGCATACATTTAAAATGACGCGAATTTTGGTATTAAATATATAAATATATAAATATATTAGTTTCTCAATTTATTAATTCATTTTCATTTAGTTCATTCTTCTTTATTTGTTTACATAATAGCAATATCGTTTATATTATTATTATTTATATTATTAATATCATATTATTTATATTATATATTATTATATTATTTATATTATATATTATTTTTGTCATTTATGGCATTTCATTGTCGATTGTCTTTTAATATTGTCCATATTAAGAATTTATCTTGATAAAAATTTTTGATGATAAAAATCTGAATTTTAATATAATTTCAATTATGTATAAAAAGTCACTGTATTCTTTTTACGTTGTCTCTAATTTTAGAATTTTCTCTTTTTTTTTTTTTTTTAATTGAAAAAAATTGGAGAAATTTCAATTGAAAAAANTTGTGACACCGTTGTAATATTATTTATATTCTTACAAATTCCTATTAAATTGAATCCTGCGCATTGAATTTATTTAAATTTTAAAGTTTATTTTATGCACCGAAAAATTATAATGCATACATTTAAAATGACGCGAATTTTGGTATTAAATATATAAATATATAAATATATTAGTTTCTCAATTTATTAATTCATTTTCATTTAGTTCATTCTTCTTTATTTGTTTACATAATAGCAATATCGTTTATATTATTATTATTTATATTATTAATATCATATTATTTATATTATATATTATTATATTATTTATATTATATATTATTTTTGTCATTTATGGCATTTCATTGTCGATTGTCTTTTAATATTGTCCATATTAAGAATTTATCTTGATAAAAATTTTTGATGATAAAAATCTGAATTTTAATATAATTTCAATTATGTATAAAAAGTCACTGTATTCTTTTTACGTTGTCTCTAATTTTAGAATTTTCTCTTTTTTTTTTTTTTTTATTTGAAAAAAATTGGAGAAATTTCAATTGAAAAAAATTGGAGAAATTTCAATTGAAAAAAATTGGAGAAATTTCAATTGAAAAAATTTAAATTATAAATTATAAATTGTAGATTATAATTCATAGATTTTATACCAAATAAAATAAAATATGGATCATATTGATCATGAGCTTATCATTGAAAAGGTTGCTTCTATACAAGAAAAGGTAAAATTTTTTTTTATTATTTCAATTATTACTTAATATTATTTATCATTATTTATTATTATTATTATTAAACGTTTAAAATGTTTTCAGTTACATGAAAGTGACTTTACCGACGAAATTACAAATAGACGCAATAAAATAATACAAAGCTCTGTTAGCACTTCATCCTCAAAAAAAAATCCCGTGAGGCTAGAATTCTATGGTATAAATTATTCGATACCTAAAAAGAAACGATCAAATAATTCTTCTGATCGTGAATCTTGGTGGAATGAATTTACAAATTTATTTTCAAGAAAAAATAAGCAATCAGATGTTGAAGTTGGAAAAATTGATAATGAAAAAAATATTCCAATCATTCAAAATATTCATGGTTATGCTAATCCCGGTAAAATGAACTACTATTATTCGAATAAAATTTCTTGTATTCTTTTGTCATACTAAAATAAATAAATAAATAAATAAATAAATAAATAAATAATAATAATAATATTATTATTATTATAATTATTATTATTGTAGGTGAAATTCTTGCAATAATGGGTCCTTCAGGGTGCGGAAAGACCACTTTATTAAACATTTTGGGTAATCGTGTGGGAAAGCAAGGAGTTTCTGGAACAATAAACTTGAATGGTCATAGACTTATTAAAGAAACAAAAAGATTTGTGGCTTATTGTACTCAAAGTGACATTTTTTTCCCACAATTGACTGTTAGGGAAACTCTTTCCTTTACGGTATTTAAATTTTCGATTGATAAGAAAGCTAGTTAAAAAAAAAAAAAATTTAAATTAATAATAAATTTTAAATTTTTAAGGCTCGACTACGTCTTCCACGTGAAATGTCCAGAGGTGAAAAATTAAAACAGGCAGAAAGCACAATTCAATTGTTGAATTTGTCTAAATGTGCAGATACAAAAATTGGTGATAATAGGGTTAGAGGAGTATCTGGTGGTGAGAAAAAACGTGTTAGCATTGCATGTGAACTATTAACCGATCCAAGTGTTATTTTATTGGACGAACCAACTTCTGGACTTGGTATTATTATATTTTTTTTCTCCATATCAATTCACGTGACCATGACTTTTCAATATTTTAATATATATATATATTTTTATAGATTCATCACTTGCTTTAGAATTAGGTAATATTTTGAAAGGATTCGCGAAAAAGCAACACAAAACAATCGTGATGGTAATTCATCAACCATCATCACAAGTATTTGAATTATTCGACAACCTACTCCTTATGGCCGATGGTCACGTGGTATACTTTGGTAAAAGAGCGGATTTAGTGGATTATTTGACTACACAAGGATACAAATGTCATCCTAATTTCAATCCTGCTGATTATATATGTAAATATTCATTTTCTTTATTAAATAAATGTTAATAATATAAATAATAATATAAATAATAAATACAAATAATAATTTAAATAATAATTTAAATAATAATTTAGTGGAACTTTTAAATGATCCAACGTCCAAACAAAAATTAATCCAGGCTTACATGCGTCAATTGGAATCTGATATCACGGGTGAAAAAACCGTCCACAAAGATTCGAATCCAATTCGTGATATCTCATCAATAATACCATCTGATGAAAATGATGATATAATACATTCTGGCCCATTAAAGGTTAAACATAGATGGGAGGCAACCTTTTTACAACAATTAGTTATTCTCACTGAACGATCATTTAAACAACGTAGTAAAGTTATATTATCAAAGTTAGATTTAATGCAAACATTTAGTTTGGCATTTTTTTGTTGTTTGGTTTGGTTTCAGTTACCCTACAACGAAAACGCTATTTCGGATCGGTATGGATCGATTTTTTTCACGTAAGTTAATAACATTAAATAATATTAACATTGAAATAAATAACTTAACTTTAAATAACATCAAATAACAATTTCTATTTTATTTATACATACACAGATGCGTTTTTTGGTCATTCCATCCCATGATGAGCACAATAACATCATTTCCATTAGACATGGAGGTTTTGAAGAAAGAGCGTCAATCACGTTCTTACCGATTATTGTCTTACTTTTTGTCAAAACAATCGGCTGAATTATTACTTGGTATTCTTCATCCGATATTTTACGTGACTATTGTATATTGGGTTAGTGGATTAATACCAGATGCTGGATCATTTTTTGCATATTTGGTATGTATTATTTTTATTTTTATTAATTTGGATATTTTATATTATATTAATAATAATATTTTTTTTTTGTAATAATACGAAAAGGGTTCGATAATAATTTCGAGTTTGATAGCTCAAAGTTTTGGATATCTTTTTGGTGCAGCATTTTTGAATGTGCAACAGGCTTTAAGTAAGTTTTTTTTTAGATATTATAATGTTGTTATATTATTAGATATTTGTATCTTATCTTTATAATTTTCTTTAATTTTCTTTAATGTAGTAATTGCAACGGTATTTATGCTCACATCAATGTTGTTAGGTGGATTTTATATTCAAAGTTTACCAGCAGGATTATCTTGGATGAAATACTTGGTAAATTGATCTCAAATTTAATTTAATTAATTTATTATTCAATTTAAATATCTAATTTAAAAAAAATTATTACTAGTCATTCACATATTATGGATACTCGTTATTGATGCATATTCAATTCACATCGCCGTTAGCAAGATTTAAATGTAACACTGTAGGGCAAGCAAGTTCTTATTTAGAATGTCTTGATGCTGATAATGTTAATGATAAATACATATCAGGAAATTCAGTAATAAAATTATTAGGATTGGATACATTAAAGTGGTTCGAAAATTTAATGGCAATGTTCGGATTTCTTATCGTAATTAGAGTAGTTGCGTATTTTTGTTTGAGGAGGAATAGCAGAAAAACAAAATAGTTAAATATTTTAAAGTTATGATTATACAAATAATATTTATATATCAGTCATGAGTTCTATCTTTCTGCAAAGTTTGGAAACTCAATATTTTGACATTGAAAAAGTATCTTAATAATAAGTAGTTTCGAGAGTATAATAAATATACAATTCAAAAGTTAATAATTTAATAAATATAAAGTAAAAGGTTGCTAAATTTGTAGTTTGAAATTAAAAAAAAAAGTCTATTTAAAGTTTGAACTATGGTTAAAAATCTATGATTTCTCAGATTGAATTTATCAAATAATAAAGTCGATCACATTGGTATATTGCCACATGTGAGCAAGGCACGTAGTGCACGAAGTGGCAAGTTTATATGTAGTTTACTTACTTCATTTGATTTACTCTTCTAGAAGTAGAATTGCCACTTCTATATTTTTTACGATTTACCAATAAAAAAAATTCCATTGGTAGTAATTATCTGGCGATTTCTTTTTACTTTCTATTTTACGAAGTTCAGAACCCGAAACATATTTGCCAGTAAATTAATCGTAATGATACTTGAAATCAAACTTGTTACATTTGGCGCGTTCAGATATAAATATTATCTCTCACTGAAGAAACAAACCAGAATAACTAAACAGTATTGCTGAGATCGACTTCTAATTCTTCAAGAAACGATCTTTCTTCTAATATGATGAAATGAAAGTTGGAGAGACATGTAACGGACTTTTAGATTGCGTTGTGAGGGTGGAGTTTGTTCGTGTACATCGACTCGAGATAATATAACAGTATGCTAAATTTTTCGTTTATGATATATAGCTCTTTGTCAATATTAAAAACAAATAAATATAACCATTGAAAAAAGCATAATTTAATCTTTTAACTGGCCAATATATTTTTTTCCAATATCCATGCCGCGATAATGTGATTGATTCTTTTTTTAATAGTAAAAAGTATATTTTAATATTTTATTTATTGGATAAAATTTAAGAAAGTACATTAGAATTTGATCTTGAAATTTCAGTTAATTTGAAATTCTAGAATTAATGCTAATAAGTAAAAGTCACAATGACCTTATCCTATTTTGGTTTTTAACTGATCAATTTAAAAAGTTAGATTTAGTGGAAATTTATTATTATTAATTTTTTTTGTTATATGATTTCAACAAAACTGTATAATTTATATTGTTATATTTTCGCTTTATACATAAAGTATAATAATAAATATAAATACTTACCTTGATCCTATCAGAGAATACTTTGTAATTGTTATCCAGGAATGTTGTCGAAGTAGTTTTAATTACATCCAAGTAAAAATCAATCGTAGCTCTATCCTGCTATCCAGAATTATTACCAAAACAAATTTGCTAAATTCAAAGACATTTTAAAACAGAGCATATCGACTTGTCTTGTCCATAGCTCAGACCTATGTATTACATATACCTATATACTCCATATATTATATTATATGATAGATAAAGAAAAATAAGAAAAGTAAGGAACTCGAGATTTTGCTAAGACAACTAGGGATAACTTTTGCTCGTATCAGATATTTAGTTTTATTAAGGATCTGAGCCAAAGACTCTTTCTTTACCATTCTATAGTATTTGGCTAGTTTTTTTTTTCGATGATAATGAGCTTTAGCATGGCATTTTTCTACGTGCAAATTACAAAGTTATACTTGGAGGCAGTTTGTTTACCACATTGTTCACAAGGGGCATGTTGACATCTTTTCCAATGAAAGGCACATTCTTCTTTCCGATAGCAATTACAGAATTTACTATTATTAGTAATATACTAGCAATTATAAATTATCTTCTTGTGGCACTTTTTCACAGGTTGAAACAAAGATGTGTCACTAAATTTTATTTTTTGATGAATTTTTTATTCTTTTTATTTATCTAATTTTTTTTAGACATTTAAACAACCTGCATATGCAGAACTTTTTGGAATAAATATAAATGCTGCGGGAAAAAGATGTAAATTTTAGACGTGACAATGGCCTTAACAATTTAGAAGCTATGATCATCCTTGTAGCACAAATAATATTTACGAGAGAATTGATTATAAAAAAAATAATTTCAATGCATCACGCACAAAAAACTTTTCTTTTATTTTTCTTAATGAAAATGTCAGGATCAGTTGTATTCAATACCTCTATGGTAAATTTAATCTTAATATTATTAATATATTTTATCAAAACCTTATAACCAATTGATTCTTGCTTAGGGACAAATTACTTTTGAATTATATTGGAACCACGCACCTAAAACGTGTAAAAATTTTTATGAGTTGGTAAGTTTTTTTTTTTTTTTGAAATATTTATTCTTATTACACATAAATAAACAAAATAATAATTTTCAATAATCAGGCGAAACAAGGATATTACAATAATATTATTGTGAGTAAAGAAAATTTCAATTTGTATATTATGTAAAATTTGTAAAATTCAAAATTTTAATATATTTAAATAAAGTTTCATAGGATAATTCCGGTAAAAATTTCACTACTTTCATATGTTTCATATGTTTGATATGTTTGATATGTTTGATATGTTTGATATGTTTCATATCTTTCATATCTTTCATATCTTTCATATCTTTCATATCTTTCATATCTTTCATATCTTTCATTTGTTTCTTCTCTTTCTTTCATTAGAATTTTATGGTGCAAGGCGGTGACCCAACTGGAACTGGTCGGGGTGGAGCATCAATCTACGGGTAATTAATAAACATCATTCTTAATATTTCAAATTAGGTCAAATTATTTTAGATATTATATTTTTTTTTTTTGTAAAAAATAGTGAAAAATTTGAAGATGAGATTCATCCAGAATTAAAGCATACAGGTGCAGGAATTTTAAGTATGGCTAATTCTGGGCCAAATACTAACGGAAGTCAGGTAAATTATTATTATTATTTTTTCTTGTTTTCTTTTCATCATATTCACCAACTATTTATCATTAGTTTTTCATAACATTAGCTCCAACTCCATGGTTAGATGGTAAAAGATATTATTTAAATTATTATTTCTTTCAAAGTAGCAAAATAATTTATTTATAAAATTATTTAGGAAAGCATACAATATTCGGTAGAGTAAGTCATGGCATAAATGTACTTAAGCGAATGGGACTTGTTGATTGTGATTCCGATGATAGGTATTGAATTTATTTTATTTTATTTTATTTTCTTTATTTTTCTTTTATTTTCTTCTCTTTATATTATTCTATAATTATAGTTAAAATGTCAATGATAAGTAATAATAATCATCTCCTTTATATATTTATAATTTTATAATTAAATTAATTTATATCTGGAATTTAATTATTAATAATTATTTGAATGAACATTTTCTTTATTTACTCTCAGACCTAAAGACACATTGAAAATTATATCTGCACAAGCTTTCGAAATTCTTTAATGTTTAAATTGATGTACATCACTGAAGTAAAAAAAAAAAAGGCCATCTACAAAAAATCAAAAACTGAAATAAGTTTTTCCCAAGACAAAAATGAAATATAAATATATAAATATATTTAAAAAATAAAAAACTATATGACTAAGAACTATCATTCGTAATTTATTATCTGTTCGATCCCAGAAATTTTCAGATCCTTTATTCTTTTTTAATCCTATAGAAATTTATACAAATTATAATTAATAAATTTATAGAATAATTTGTTAAAAATGAAGAAAAATTCGAATAACTTACAAAATGCCATAAGGACGTATATCGCATCCCCTCGGATTAATCCAATAGTTTCCACTGCAAGTATTGAGAGTAGATAAGGTTTCTGGGTTGACGCGATTTTGGAAAATAACTTTATAATTGGCATCGTTATATGTAAATGTTTCAGCATAAAGTGAAGCTAAATTGACATCAGGAGTAGTATAGATTCCTTGAGAGTAAGGGAATTTCACTTCCTGATCTCTACTGAAAAGTAATCCATCATCTGCCATACTATTTCCTTTATATTTATTAGTTCCATGATAAGAAACTGGCCATTCATTAGGATCTGAAAGATAACGGAAGTGAGGTCTTGAACTTCCAAGCCATTTATTATCATTTCCATATTTATTAAGTACTTTTAATGCAATCCGTTTCCAACCACAAGGACGACGATACTCAAATTCTCCTCTCATAAAGGTAACTCCAGTATCATTAATATTTGTAAAATCAAAATCATAACCAGGATCAAGATTTTCTGGACTAAGATAATAATTCATTTTACCACCACCGCCACGAAGACGAAGAACAAGATGAAGTGTCGCGTCACGAGTAATGTTGTAGTCAATGAGATGACGTGAGTTTTCAAGTTGTTTTCCTGCAAAAATAATACGTTGCTGATCTGTTGGAACATTATCCAATTTCTGGAGTTTATGCTTGAGATTGTTAATTGTAGTTTTCGAAGTGACATCGACGGTTAAAGTTTTCCCGGTCAAGGTTTTGACAAAACTGTAAGTAATAAAAGTAAAAAAAATAAAAAGGAAATTCAAAAATTCAAAAATAAAACTTTAAAAGATAAAAAAAAAAAAAAAATTTGGATTAATATTTCACATTTGCATTGGAGTTCCGGTATCTTCATCACCGTCACCATCAACTTCAACCAAATCATTCTCGTCAGTTGCCACTATTCCACCTACTAAATGAGATTGATGAAGAGCATCTGAATTTAACTGTTGAAACAATAAAGAAATATTATCTTTTCTTCTCAAATAATCGTCATAGGACACAACGGTATAATTGGTCACTGCACTCAGAGCAGAAGCGAGAAGAGGTGCATTTGACATCTTTCAAAACTATTTTTATTCGTGTAAAAAAATTTCAAATAAACGTAAATATAATATTCATGATATATACAATTATATTCGCATTAGATATGGCATTAGATATGATATATTCGCTATTATATTTATGAAATTTGAATTTATATTATTCATATAGGTCCTAAAATTAATGGAATGTCTTGTTCTTGGTTTTTATTTCGAGTTATAAAATATTACTTACTTTACCAACTACAAAAAAAAAAAATTTAACACCTCGCTAGGGTGATAATGTAAAAAAATCGTGGGAAGGACATATATTTGTATAAATTTTAGTTTAGATCATATGATAAGTTTCGGAGAATAGTCAATAAAATTCTCCGAATTTTTTTACCAAAGAAATGACGAAAGAATTTCTGCATCATCGGATCCTTTTTTATGTTTATTCCTAAAAGGTGTTCATAAAAGAATCCATAATAATATGACCGGAATTATAATTTCCAAAAGAAACCCGGATTCTTTGAATGCATTCTTTAAAGAAATTCCACGAATTATCAATCGTAGAATAATATTACACTTTAAACAAAACCATTTAATTTCTGTTAAGATTTCTTTTTTTAACATAAAATTTCCCAAAAAAATTTATTTCACATTATTACATTTAGACTAACTTTTTTTTTACTATTTTGTGGGGCTTTTTTTTGAAATTATATAATTATTCCAACTCAGGTCTATTATTAATCCATTATCACCTTAATTAATCAATAAAGAATTTAGTGTTTCCGTATGGAATTTCGAATTTGGAAATTTTAAAATGAATTCTAAATATTGTATTCCATAGAATTTTCTAATACTCTTCTTTATTCTAGAACAATTCTATAATAATAAATTACATATAAAAAGAATCGGTCTTTTTCTTTTTTTTTTGATAAAAAAAAACTTCCGTGCACAGCTCTTTAACAAATTGCAGAATTCAAATATGGCTTGGTTTTGTCAGTTCTTTCAAAAAAATCAAGGAATCAAGCGTTTTAATAGAAACACCATAAATCGTTTTCTTCAAAAACGAAAAATAACAGAATTAGAGGAAAACGTAAACAATATTATTCATGAGTCAAGTTTTGAGGATAATAAGGATATAAATGATATAGATTTTGATGAAATAGCTAATATATATACTAAAGAATTTTTGCAACAATCTTTTTATTTAATTGGAACAGTTACATATTCTGTTCCATATGGAGAGTTGATTTCAAAATTATTTAAATTTGAAAATGAAATTTCTTATCTGTATTATAAAGCTGAACACAATAGAGAAATTTGTTATGCTTTTATTTCCAGAGTTAATGCTGCAATATGTTTCATAAAAACTTTAGAACAAAGAAGAAAAAAAGATAAAATTTTCACAGAAGAATACATTCAAATCTTCAATGAATTTATATATTGTATACAACATATAAAAACCTACCTTGCTGGAATATCTCAATTAGGGAAAATAAGAAAATATCTTAAAGAAAATATAATTGGACAAATGTACAAAGAACTTTCTAGTGAATTTGACGGATATATGCGATCATTACAATTCTCTTTTACATTTATTATACAATATAATTTTGATGCAAAAAACGAGGAAAAAATAATCGGAGATGATATAAGGCATCTTAAAAAGGTATTACCTTACTATTTTATTGAAAATTCACATTATCTTTTTCATCTTTTATTTATTTCAAATTCATATAATCCTTTATTCAACTTTTATTTCTTTTTTTCAGTTTTTCGAACATATTAAGGGTGGTATCACAGATTCAACAAATGAAAATGTTTCGGAAAAAATTCCACAAATCTTGGAAATGAATTTTGATTTTCAAAAACAACAAAAAAAGTTAAATACATATTCATTTAAATCTTTACCATTCATAGACAAAAATATATATGAAGAAATTGAACCAGGGCAAAAGATTTCCAAAAGATTAAATAAAGATTCAGGAGAAAAAGTAGCATTCAAGGAATTCACAATCAACTATTTTAAAAATGATCAGGTTAAAAATACTAAGGAAGAAATTGGCCAAGTAGAATATATCAATGATGAGAAAGAAATAGAGAAAATAGAGAAAGACATTAATCATCAAGTGAAAATTTTGCAACATTTGGGAAATTCAAATCATATAATTAAATTTTATGGTATTTTGAAAGATGGATTTAAATATTTTTTAATAAATGAATGGATGGATAATGGAAATTTAATAGAATATTATTCAAAATATCCAAATATTTCATGGGATAAGAAATTTGATTTTGCATTGGACATTTGTCGTGGGCTAACTTATTTAAATGCTGTTAAGGTAACTTTTTTTTTAAAAAATTTTAAATTTTTTTTTATATAATTTTCTTATTTAAAAAATTTAATAAATAATTCCTTTTTTTTAGATTTTTCATTATGATTTACGAGGTGCTAATATTTTAGTTGATAAAAATCACAACGCTAAAATTGCACATTTTGGATTAAATCAAAGATTTACCGAAATTACGAGAAATATGCAACCGAATACCGAAATTGTTAGATATATGTCACCTGAAAAATTACGATATGGTGATAAGTGGGCTTTTGATGTTAAATGTGAAATATACAGTTTTGGTGCACTCTTGTGGGAAATTGCAGAACAAAAAATTCCATTTTCTAATGAGAAAGACTTTCAAACTATACGTGATCGTATAATTAAATCAAATTTTGAACCATTATCCAGCAAAGTACCTGACATATGGAAAAACGTAGTAATTAAAGGTGAGTTATATTCATATTAATTATAGCATCTAATATTTAATAATTTAATAATTTTAATAACTTAATAATTAATTAATTTTTTTTTTTTTTAGCTTTGTGTTATATACCGAAGAAACGTCCACCGTTTTCAGAAATATTTGATAATTTATATGAATATAAAAATCCACAAAGATGTTCAATGGAAAGTGAAACATGTGATTTAGAATATGAAATATTAGATATTAATATTCCAATTAATACTCCAGGATATATGAATGTTCAGGAAGCAATTGATGAACATAAAAAAGGTAATAAGAAAGTGGCCTGGAAATGCTTTTACGAGCATGCCGATAAAGNGCACATTTTGGATTAAATCAAAGATTTACCGAAATTACGAGAAATATGCAACCGAATACCGAAATTGTTAGATATATGTCACCTGAAAAATTACGATATGGTGATAAGTGGGCTTTTGATGTTAAATGTGAAATATACAGTTTTGGTGCACTCTTGTGGGAAATTGCAGAACAAAAAATTCCATTTTCTAATGAGAAAGACTTTCAAACTATACGTGATCGTATAATTAAATCAAATTTTGAACCATTATCCAGCAAAGTACCTGACATATGGAAAAACGTAGTAATTAAAGGTGAGTTATATTCATATTAATTATAGCATCTAATATTTAATAATTTAATAATTTTAATAACTTAATAATTAATTAATTTTTTTTTTTTTTAGCTTTGTGTTATATACCGAAGAAACGTCCACCGTTTTCAGAAATATTTGATAATTTATATGAATATAAAAATCCACAAAGATGTTCAATGGAAAGTGAAACATGTGATTTAGAATATGAAATATTAGATATTAATATTCCAATTAATACTCCAGGATATATGAATGTTCAGGAAGCAATTGATGAACATAAAAAAGGTAATAAGAAAGTGGCCTGGAAATGCTTTTACGAGCATGCCGATAAAGGAGATATGAATGCAAAATTTTGGGTTGGTTATTATCATTTTAATTATGATAATTCCGAAATTGAAGAACTATACAATGATAAGGAAGAAAATCTTATAAAAGCAGCTCAACTTTTTAAAGAATCGGCTGATAACGGAAAAATTGAAGCTCAATATTGGTATGGAACTTGTCTTTGGAGTGGGAAAGGTGTAAAAACTAATTATAATGAAGCATTAAAATATCTAACAAAGGCAGCTGATGAGGGTTATGCAAATGCTATGTATAATGTCGGGATTGCATATTATAAAGGTGTAGGTGTTCAGCAAGATAAATTTAAAGGAATTAGTTATTTAAGAAATGCAGCAAGAAAAAATCAAAGCAAAGCAATTAATATATGCAAAAGTTTTAAAATTGATTATTAATAATATTTTGTATATTTTTATTTATTTTTATTTGTTATTATTGTTTACTATTATTTATTATAATTTATTTATCGTTATTATCATCCTGCAAAAATTGTAAATTTCACATGAATAAAAACATAACATTCACATTAATCACAAAATTAAATTTATTAGACGAAAACACGTTAACATTTATTATACTTTTTTATATGCTCATATTTTTAATGCTACATGATGTCATACAAGCTTGGGTGTTAAATATCATCATTTTTATTATTAAAATTTCTTTTTTTAGGGTTGGCCGTAAGACGACTGACCCAGTCTGTTCGGGAATAATGTCTTACCATTACCATTACAGAACGGGCAGGCTTTATAACTCTCCCAGGGGTTTTCGTCCTAAAATCAAAAAAGGATTTTCTTCGTATTAATTATCTTGTTAAAGCCTGAAACATAGTGCCTCTACTGTAAAAGTTTTAGGTATATCGATAGAAAGATACTCAAAAATTTAAAATTAAAAGGTATTTTTATAATATTTTCCATTACTTATAACCATTTTTGATGTTCTATTAATGGACAATCTTAACCTAGACAGAATTTTGTCCTGGACAGGGGTCTGGGATTTTATCACCTATTATTTTATGTTTATTTTTGTTATTAGTTTTTAGTAATTGTAATACTTTTAAACATGATAAAGAAGGAAATGTTTATAATTTTCATGATAGTTTTATTGAAGCAGTAAAAGAATATGCAAAAAAAAATGGATTTCAAATTCGTTTAGACAAAGTTGAAAAAAATAAAGCAGGTCAAATTCGAAAACAAACAATATTATGTAGTCGTGAAGAAGGTCATCACAACGTCGCAAGTGTAAATTTTTAGTTCGTGCATCTTTAAATTCTGAAAATGGGTTTTGGTGTATTCTTGCAACACATTTAGAACATAACCATATCATGGTAACAGTTAATCAGCAATGTTTTATGTCTAATGAAAGAACAATTCCACCAGAAGTAAAGGAAAAAATTTTACTTCTTAGAAGTGCAGGATGCAATACTTCTACTATTCATGCAATCTTAAAAGTAGAGTTTAAAGACTATAAAATAAAAATTGATTCAGAAACAAATGAATTGCAACAAGTTATTTGGATGTTTCAAGAGCAAAAATGAATTATTGTCAGTTTTATAATGTAGTTGCATTTGATAATACTTATAAAACAAATAGATTTAACATGCCTTTTGTATTTTTACTTTAACAAAGCATTTCGCAGGAACTCGGACATTTAATGCTTTCTTGGGATTAGTAAATAATCATGCAAGTACTGAAGATTATGCTATAAATAAAGCTATGGAACAAGTTTTTCAATCATTTGGAACAAAACATACTTTATGTTTATAGATTGGAATCTAAATGGGCAAGTTTTATTAAAAGTTTTTATCAATGTCTTGACAAATATAATGAAGATAATTTAGAAATACAATGGGACAAATTAAAAATTGATTTTTTAGAATCAGTTAATTATTTATCTAAGATGAATAAAAATTTATAACAATGGGTACCATGTTATAATCAAAAAATTTTTATGGCTGATATGACTACAAAACAAAAGGAGAATCAACAACTTCTTTAACAATATTTTTAAAAGCTTTTGAAAATGCACTTGAACAAAATAGTGAAATTATAAAAATAATTTTAATAGCAATTTAATTGGATATTGCTAAATATTATTATAGGTGATTGTTACCACTAAACAAAATTTCATAATTCTATAATCAACCCTAACCTTAATTTTGCCCAGTTGTGACAATTACTTATAGTAATATTTAACAATTTTTCAAAAGTCCATATGAAAAACAAGCTATTGAATTATTAACAAATTATGTATTAAAAAAACACAAAAACAATTACACTAGTCAAATGAAAAAAAATAGGATGGTTTATCATGAATAGGATTCCGATTAATGGCTAAATTTGCTAAAATTTATTAAATGTAGGCAGTCAATTTTTTCTAATTTATAAATAAGAATTTTCAATTTATGAATTTTCACAAATAGAATGTTCAATTTATGCATATTTGCACCATCAATAAGATTCTGATTTTTGTTCATTTAACCAAGTGTTACTTGAATCAATAATATATAAATTTAATAAAATTACAAAAGTAAATCTAAATTTCGTATCTCTATGTAATGCTTAAATTTAGCTTTAAAAAAGCAATACCCATTATAAAATTGCTCAAATTCCAAATGATTTGAGATTTGGGATGCCAAAATGTAATATTTGGAATTCAGAATGTCAAAATTATACTTGCACGCTAAATTATTTTGGGGTCCTGAAATTGCAATTTTGAGAAAAAAAGTCGAAATAGTTTTTTATAGAAAATGAAATTATTTTATTTAAAATCCAAAATTTTTTAACTACTCAGATAAATCCCTTAATTAAAGATACATATAACTGGATACTTTTTTTACTTCCATATATAGAATAGATTCTGCATAAATCTTAAAAAGATGAAATATCTCAAAAATCCAAAATTAATTTTGGAAACATGTATAGCCAAAATTATACGTGTTGCCCAAATCCCAAATAATTTGGGATTTGGGACGCCAAAATGCACAAATTACTAGTATTTGGAATTTGGGATTTGGGATTTTGGCAAAAAATACTAATCATAATTTGGAATTTGGGATTTGGGATTTCGGCATTTGGGATATACATGTTCCCAAAATTGATTTTGGATTTTTGAGGTATTTCGACTTTTTGAGATTTATGCAGAATCTATTCTATATATGGAAGTAAAAAAAGTACCCAGTTATGTGTATTTTCAATCAAAGAATAAATCTGGGTGGTCAAAAAATTTTGGCTTTTAAGTAAAATAATTTCGTCTTCTATGAAAAACTATTTCGACTTTTTTCCCCGAAATTGCAATTTCGGGGCCCCAAAATAATTTTGCGTGCAAGTATAATTTGGGATTTCGGCATTTGGATTTTGAATTTGGGCGGCAGGTATAGCCAAAATATACAAATTATTAGTATTTGAAATTTGAGATGTCAAAATGTACAAATTACTAGTATTTGGGATTTGAAATTTGAGATTTTGACAAAAGATACTAATTATAATTTGGAATTTGAGATTTGTGCATTTAAAATTTTAGCATTTAGATTTTGAATTTGAACAGAGGTATAATACTTGTAAATATTATATCGTAATAAAAAATTATTTAATTACATATCATGAAATTATCAATTTATATTAATAAAATTAATAAAATAAACNTTACAAATTTACTATGATTATACATGTTCCCAAAATTGATTTTGGATTTTTGAGGTATTTCGACTTTTTGAGATTTATGCAGAATCTATTCTATATATGGAAGTAAAAAAAGTACCCAGTTATGTGTATTTTCAATCAAAGAATAAATCTGGGTGGTCAAAAAATTTTGGCTTTTAAGTAAAATAATTTCGTCTTCTATGAAAAACTATTTCGACTTTTTTCCCCGAAATTGCAATTTCGGGGCCCCAAAATAATTTTGCGTGCAAGTATAATTTGGGATTTCGGCATTTGGATTTTGAATTTGGGCGGCAGGTATAGCCAAAATATACAAATTATTAGTATTTGAAATTTGAGATGTCAAAATGTACAAATTACTAGTATTTGGGATTTGAAATTTGAGATTTTGACAAAAGATACTAATTATAATTTGGAATTTGAGATTTGTGCATTTAAAATTTTAGCATTTAGATTTTGAATTTGAACAGAGGTATAATACTTGTAAATATTATATCGTAATAAAAAATTATTTAATTACATATCATGAAATTATCAATTTATATTAATAAAATTAATAAAATAAACCTAACTTGCAATTTGTTATATTTTTTTTATTTTTTTATTTAAAATAGATATATTTTTATTTTTTTTTTTCAAAAAAAACTTGAACTTTTTTATATATCAATAATTCTAATATTTTCTTTTTCAAATTTATTTATCTATACTTTTGTAAAAAGTAATATTATGTCCTACTTGATTATATATACAATATTTGTAAGAACTTCTAATTTTGGATCCTCCTTAAAAACTTTGTTTTTTTTCAACGTTACTTAAATATTATTGCTTGAATAGATAACTTTTATGAACAGCTTTATTCAGATTCTTTATATTTTGAGGTTTGTTTTAATTATTTCATTGTCTTGTTTAGTTTCGTCTTTCTTTAATTTAATGCTATTTTCTATTAATATTAAATTATATTACTATTTATTATTTATTATTATAATTTTTTTAAAAAAATAAAATGCAAAATATACTTTCTATATTATTAATTTTATATCTCTTTTTTTAGCTGATATCACCTTCATTTATTTGAATTTTATAAATATTATTAAATATTTTATCAATTATATCAACTGCTAGTATTTTATCAATTGCTAGTGTTTCATCAACTGTTAGTATTTTATCATTTACAGGTGTTTTATTATTTATAAGTCTTTTAATTTCTTTGATTACAGATTTTTTATTAATTATAGATTTTTTATTATTTGCAAATATATTTCAATTTGATTTTTTTTTTATATAATCTTGAAGAAAAACTGTTATTTCATCATCTTCTTGCTTAACTGCAAGTAAAGTAATTATTTATATTAATTTTTACACATAACCATATAAATTTCTTTTACAAATGGCTTTTTTATACATAAAAATAGTTGTTGGAATTATGACAAGATATCATATTAATAAGATATCTTTATCCATAAATTCACTATTATGAGTATTTTCACAATTTAATATTATACTTTTTTGTAAATTTATCTCATTTTAATAAATATCCTTATACCATTATTGGGTTATCATTATACTTGTACGCAAAATTATTTTAGAATTTCAAAATTGCAATTTTAAAAAAAAAGTCAAAATAGTTTTTTATGAAAGATGAAATTATTTTACTTAAAATTTAAAATTTTTTAATTACTTAGATAAATTCTTTAATTAAAAATACATATAACTAGATATTTTTTTACTTCTATATATAGAATAGATTCTGCATAAATCTTAAAAAGATGAAATATCTCAAAAACCTAAAATTAATTTTGAAAACATATATAGTTATAAATAACTTAATTTTTTTATTTTAATATTTCATTAAATCTCTTTTAATATTACTTTTATTCTTTTTTTGATTTATATTTACTACTAAACTTGTAGACAAGGGTTCTTTTATAAATTTAATTTTTATTATTTTGTTTCATTCTATATTTAATAATGGTAAATTTATTTTTACCACTATATTTATCAAAATAGTTCTTGATTTCATCTCATATATTAAACCTAATATCTTTAGAAATATCTTTAGAAATAACTGTAAGATATATTAATTTTATTGTATAAAGATATATAAGTGATTTAATGTATATAGATATTAATTTTATATTTATATTTTCAATATTTTTTATATTTATATCAGTAAATTTTTTTAAATATAAGTCTGAAATATTTTACTCTGATAATTTTCGAATATATATGTTATCCAAATTGCTCAGAATTTAAAATTTGGGATTTGAGTTTTTGAAAAATAATTTAAGTAACATATATACTATATATGTTGTTAAAACTATTGAATTGAATCAGACGCAATTAAAATTAAGAAAAATTAGAATTGAGTTAAAACAAATTTTAATTTTTACTAGTAATTGACTATATATGTCATCAAAACTATATATATTTTCAAAATTGATTTTAGATTTTTGAGATATTTATCTTTTTAAAATTTATGCAGAATCTATTTTATATATGGAAGCAAAAAAAGTATTCAATTATATATATCTTTAATCAAGAAATTTATCTGGATAATTAAAAAATTTTGAATTTTAAGTAAAATAATTTCGTTTTCTATAAAAACTATTTAGACTTTTTTCTTCAAAATTGCAATTTTGAGATCCCAAAATAATTTGTTTATAAGTATAGTCAAAACTAATTTGATCTTGATTCAACTCTTAAAATTTCAATTTTTAATTATATCTGACTCAACTAATTATGTTAATCACTAGTAAAAATTAAAATTTGCTTTAATTTAACTTTATTTTTTTTAATTTTAATTGTGTCTAATTCAATTTAATAATTTTGACAACATGTATATAATTAATACAGTTAGTTAAGTCAAACACAATTAAAAATTATAATTTTAAGAGTTGAGTCAAAGTCAAATTAGTTTTGATAATATATATAATATATATCTTCAACAAATAATAATAATCAACTTTTTCTACTGATCAGTAAAACTAAAATTTTTAAAAAACAAAAAAATAACTACGCAAATGTAAACTTTTAAAAAGACTAAGGTTTAGATATTTAATACTATCTAGTTTGAGGTAAAGGGCTCTACCGGACGAAACTGAGTAAACTAAACCTAAAATACTATTAAGTATCTAAGTTAAGGTCTTCTTCAAAGGAAATAAAACTTTTCGGGCAAGAAGATGTAAACGAACCAATCCTTGGGTAACCTAGCTTTTACAACTAAATAAGTAAAGAGGAGTTTAGTAATGAACAGTCAGAAGCCTAAATAACAACAATAACACAGTGTTTAACAAAAATTTTATAAATATATTTTTATATATTCTGTTCACTTTCCTTTATTTTCGCTGACGAGAATTTTATTATTTTTTAGGGAATATACAAAAATTAACAGACTCTGAATTTTATCATGTGATCAGATAAATAAAAATCAGGTGTAACAAAATAAATCACAATTATCCTTTTTCATCAATCACGAGACGAAGTAAACAAGATTACAGGGTTATTTCTTAATAAAAATAGATCAAATAATCTAGAGATAAGCTCGACTATTAAACTGGCAAACAAGAAGAATTTTGGGTATGTGCCTGTACTGGTTGAAAATTTATTTAACATGTGAGTTGTTAAAATTAAACAGTAGATGTTAAACCCATCTGATTTTCATTGATGAAGAAAAATATGACTTTGAGAACGAGCTCAACAACATCTTATGGGAGAATTAGGAAATTTTATTTTTCTTTATTTTTATAGGTTTTATTTCATATTGGAACAGAATTTTATAATTGTGTGATAAGCTTGATTATAAACCGATAAACAAGGAGAATTTTTGGATACGTGTTTAGTTACTTTTATTTAACACATGAGTTATTAAAACTAAACAGCAGACGTTAAACCCATCTGATTTTTACTAATAAAGGAGAATATGATTTTGAAAACGAGCTCAACGATATCTTATGAAATATACATGTCGTCAAAACTATTGAATTGAGTCAGATGCAATTAAAATTGAAAAAAATTGGAGTTGAGTCAAGACAAATTTTGATTTTTACTAGTAACTGACGCAATTAAAAATTGAAATTTTAAGAGTTGAGTCAAGGCCAAATTAGTTTTGACGACATGTATATTATAGAAGAACTGGAAAATTTTATTTTTTTTGGATTTTATTTTATATTTAGGTAAAATTTTATAATTATGTGATGAGCTTGACTATAAATCAGCAAGCAAAAAAAATTTTTGAGTACGTATCTGGTTACTTTTATTTAACACGTGAGTTGTTAAAACTAAATAACAGACGTTAGACCTGTTTAATTTTCGCTGACAAAAGAAATTTAGTTTTCAAAAACAAGCTCAAAATTTATTTTAATTTTTATTAGAAGTTATTTACTAGATTTATATATTATTTATAAGGTATTATTTTGGTTTTTCTTTTATTTTTGAATTTATATTTTATTATAACTAAGTAGACTTTTTTTATATGTGTTCCATTTCGGTCAAGAAGAACTTTAAAAATTTTTTGATTTTAATTGAGAATACCATTTGGGCACTATTACCAAAGTAATTGTTGAGATGTATTTTAATTATATATTATTAACTTATATTATTTATTATTTTATTATTTTATTATTTTATTTATAGTTCATTAGTATTTATTTATTTATTTATTATTTATATTATCTGTAATACGAAAGATAAATTGATTTACAAATATGTAATTGTATAGTGTAACTGTATCTTGTAATAAATTTACCATAGATAATAGTAAATTAATATGTAGATCATATATTACAAGGACCTAAAGGATCCAAAAGATCCAAAGGATCCAAAGAACCTAAAGGATCTAAAGGACCTAAAGGATCCAAAAGACCTAAAGAATCTAAAAAATCCAAAAATCAGTTATATAAAGGATAAATTTTGGCTTGGGGAAAAAGGAGTTCTTTAATTAGAGTTTGAAATTGTTAGTTTTAGGATTTTATCCTTTAGTTAGGAAACCTTTTGTAACTAATTTATTTGTAAATTAGTCTCTTTTGTATTTGTAATTACCATTAATAAAAGTTATTATTACCTCGAAATTATTAGCATTATTATTTATTTAATAATAACCAAATCTTTTATATTGAATCATCTACTTTATCATTTGGAACATTGTCTCATGATATTAGTAATTAACATTAATCAATACACTTATTAACAGTAGTTTTTAATTTCTAGAACCTATCTATTAGTAGTAGTTGTATTTATTTTGACTAATAGTTTCCTTGAATAATATTTTTAATATTATTTTAAGAGTTCTTGTTCATCTCACGTGTTTATTAAAAAGGATAAACCTCCATCAGTAACAATTTAGTACCTTCTAGCGGAAACACAAAAAGAAATTATACTGTTAATAGTTATTGCCAAAAGACGTAATGATTGTGTATACAAAATAATCAAACAAAAGAATAAAGTTCTCTCTGAAATTGTTAAAAGAGAATTATCCTGTGAAGAAAAGGATTCTAACTATAAAGTAACTTATACCTCAAAAGACCTCAATTGAATAAAAAATCATCTCGATTTGATTAAACATCATGTTTGGATTCGTAATAACATTCTTGTTGATAACAGAAAAACTATCTTCAACATATCGACCAGATCTAAATTAAAAAATAATTAAAATTCTTAAATTAACACTTTGGAGTTGACATTTCAAAGTTTAACAAGGCGAACTGGTCAACGGTTAACTCCGGAAGAAAGAAAATAAAGAAGATAACTAAATCAACAATATCGACTTGAGCGACAAGTTCAAAAAAAAAATCAGAATCTAATTACTGTTAGATTATCTACAAAGAGTACTACTCAAAATCAGTCAAATAATTTATTAACAACTTCATCATCTACAACTGTCAGAACATCTGGAATCACTTCTTGACAGAAATGCCAATTTAATGAAACTCTTCAAAGACGATTACTAGAACAAGCCACCCCATGCGTAACTATACCTGCCACCCAAATTCAAAATCCAAATGCCGAAATTCCAAATACCGAAATCCCAAATCCCAAATCCCAAATTATAATTAGTATTTTTTGCCAAAATCCCAAATCCCAAATTATAATTAGTATTTTTTGCCGAAATCCCAAATCCCAAATCCCAAATCCCAAATACTTGTAATTTGTACATTTTGGCGTCCCAAATCCCAAATTATTTGGGATTTGGGCAACACGTATATGCATAGCTACCTCACCAAACAATTAAAACTAATTCCAAAATCTTTGAACTTTTTACCAACCATTAGACTTTAATCTTCTTAATCGTCAACTAGCAGAAGTTAATTTGGACACTGTCACCTGCCTATCAGTTAGATATAATTCTAAGGGTGATTTTATGATTCTTTTAGGAGTTTATAGTCCTTCCCCGATAGGTACAAAACTGTTGATTAGAAGGTACTACTGATTTAGTTATTTTAAAAAGGGAATTAGACCTTTTATTGATTTATTATTGATTATTTTATGTTTTATATTCAAGTATCCTTTATTCGTCATTCAGTTAGATTCTTTTATTATTTCATCCTATCGTCCTTAGATTCCGTTATTTACAAAATTTTCATCTAGTATCTTGACTTCTCTCTGATGTTTCGTTATCCCTTTAACATGGTCATTATTAATACAAGATTTATTATTTTTAAGATAATAAGATTCTCCATTTACATTCGACGTTAAGATTTCAACTTCTCTTTTATTTCCATGATATTATCCAAGAGTTTCAGGTTATATTATTATCATTAATTCAAGAGTTATAATGTTATACAATTAAGCAATCAAGCAATAAATCCCATAACATTTATAATTTTTTCATTAATTAATTATAATATTAGATTATTTATTCCAGAATTTCAGGGTTTATTTAATAAAGTATTTTATTAAATAATGTTTTCAACATTTTATTTACAAGTTAATTTTTATAAGTTATTTTTTAGAGTTTGAATTATTAAAATTTTATTATAAGATAGTTTTCATTTCTTACAAAATTCTATAATTCAGAACTGTTGAACTAAGTCAAATAGATGGGGTATATATATTTTTTTACACTACTGTGCCATTACTATACCTTACTGTACACGAATATTGGGTGTGTTCACATGCGAATTTGGATTTGGATTGGGTCAATCCAGATTCAATCCAGATTGATAACTAATTGGCCGAATCCAAAAATCAATCCAATCTTGTTCGCGACATTTATATTTTTTATAGATCATTGTTTTCATTATGACGAACCACCAAACTTTTTTTTTACTTGCAATAGATACCTTATATG
>PQFF01000591.1:119423-143578 GCA_003547095.1 Diversispora epigaea | reverse complement strand
CCTCGAGAACCAGCTAGAGCGGTTCAGCCCCAAGCCAATGTCGCGACGAATCAATCCGTAAACCAAATACCGTTAGATGGCGCAAATGGCAACACATTCGTGACCCAACAAGAAGAAGTCAAGCAGCCCGCTGCTACCACATGGGAAACAGCACGGCATTTAAACTATTAAGCGCACCTCCGGAGGGTGAGAGTGCGAGTGAAACAAATCCCTTATTAAAGACCAGCACAAATAATGCGAATGTAGCGGAAGGATCCGCAAACAAACAAACAGCCCAGCCTATTGCTAAAAGGTTACGCTCAGGAAAGGGTAAAGAAGTATCCGAAGGATCACGACAAAAGAAGAAAAGGAAAGCACCTTCTCCACAACAACCATACATGACGCAAGCTGCCCCACCATATTCCATTGTCTCTGACCTACTGAACACGAGAGCTAACATTACTTTAGGACAGATCATGGCAATGCCACCTTTCCGAAATGATGTACGGAAAGCTTTGGCACCCAAACGTACGAAATTAGCGAAGGTCGCCAACCATACAAAAATAGAGGGAAATACACCTATGATGTGCAAGGCCCAGGTTGCAGGATGGAAGGTCGAAGTAATACTTGATAGCGGCTCTTCCATCAGTATTGTCTCAAAGAGTTTCATGGAGTCATTGGGACGAAGAGTAGAGAAGTCTTCCGAAAGAAGGATTACGGGTATACACGGTGAAAAACGCTCTAGTTTGGGAATTGTAACCCAAGTTCCTGTAAGAATAGGAAGCGTAACTGTAGCAGTAGATATGGAAGTTATCGACGCGTCCGGATACTCTCTAGTACTTGGCACTGACTGGCTGAGAAGAGCGGGTGCGATTATTGATTATCAACATTGTAAGTTGACATTAAGAGACGAAAAAGGAGCGATTAGTATCCCTTGTCGGAATACCAATGAAGCGTCGCCAGATAGCGACGATGAAAGTGATAGCGAAAGTGACGAGGAAAATAATGAGAGCAGTGAAGACTCAGGCGAGGAAACCGATGACAACGAGGCAAACTTTGTGGGCCTCTCATACAATCTGCCTCAGCAAGGGACTAGCGTGAAGTATAAGATTACCTCCGAAGGGATACGCACAAATTCGGAGTATACCACGTGGGAGACCTATAATTACTTAACGTACTGTTTCGACATCGTCAGAAAGAAGAAGAAGCGTAAACAAGGACGACGAAGTGTTACGGGACCAAAATCATCCTGCTGGTGTGAAAAATATCTTGAAACCAGGGAGAACAAATGCGAAATATGCGAAGAACAATTACGAGAGTGGGAAGCTATTTCAATACTACCGCAAAATGAAATACAAGACATATGTTGTAACCTGACGCAAGGAGGAGCAGAAATGCTCGAGGAAAACCAGTACAAACCTCTAATTGCGAAGATTATCGGAGAATTCCCGAACTTAGCAGCAAGCGACCTCTCTCAGTTAGGGAAGACCGGCGTCTACCAACATACAATAGATGTAGGAACTGCAAAACCTATCAAGTTGCATCCCTATCGAACTTCACCCCGACACTTGAATTTCTTGAAGGAGGAAATAGAGCGTATGTTGACGAACAGATTGATCAAAAAGTCGTTTAGCCCCTGGTCTGCACCCACAGTAGTGGTTAGCAAGAAGAATGGGAAGTTCAGGCTTTGCATTGATTACAGAAAGCTGAACGCTGTTACGAAACCTGACGCCTACCCAGTCCCTCGAATAGCTGATATGCTAGATGCTTTAGGACATTCTGCTTTCTTTTCTACCTTGGACCTAGCATCAGGGTTTTGGCAAGTGGAAGTAGCAGCGAAGGATCGCGAAAAGACCGCTTTCACTACCCCATTTGGAATATATGAGTTCCTAGTGATGCCGTTTGAACTTATCAACGCTCCCGCAACATTCCAGAGAGTGATGGATAGAGTTTTCCATGAAGTTGCGTGGAAATTCGTACTCGTATATATAGACGATATCATCATCTATTCGAAAACTCGCGAAGAACATGAAGAGCACCTAAGAGTTGTTTTTACCCTCTTAAGGAATGCAGGTTTAAAGATAAATCTGGAGAAGTGCGACTTTTTCCGAACGAGACTAGCATTTTTAGGCCACATCATAACAATAAAAGGGATAGCTCCTGACCCGGCAAAGATTGAGAAAGTGAAGAGTTATCCTGTCCCAAGAGACAAAANCACATGAGATGCGCACGGGATTTCGAAATGTTGCGAAGGTCACAGGAGATGACATTAAGATGACAGTGTAACCGGATGAGTGTGTTACCATCTAGATGACAGATTATTCATCTTTGTACGAAGTATTTCATCCTTGTGTGTCATCCTTAAAAATAGAAAAGAACGTGTTTAGACGCGACAACACAGGATGAAGGAAAATAAGTTCGAAAGTGTATAAAATAGACTGGTAATTTAGGATGTGAAAAGGATCGGCCCATTTTTACAATTCCTATGATTTAATTTCTTTTGGCATATTCCGAATAATCAAGAAAATCTTTTACTTAATCTGTAATAAAAATTAATAATCTTTTGGTACGCATTTTATAATAAAAATAAATAATAAAGATAGAAACATATTGTTTTGATTTAGCAGCAGAGATAAGACACGCCAAAGCAGTGATATATTTTTGTTGTTACATCTTTGCAATAAGTTTAAAAGTTTCGATATACACCGTAATAATTTGATACGTTTTAATATTTTTATTTCGTAATAACGGTAATATTGGTGAGAAATGGTTAACAGCCCGTAATACCTCTATTACTAATTTTGTAATTTCTTGAATAAAGTTACTGAATAAAGTCTGAAGCTAAGATTCGGAAGTTTGCGTAGTGAGCTGTAAAAAGATACTTTTACTCCACTTACTCACGTACCTTCAGATCACGCCTGTGTGTGTAGTTGTTTAAAGAATATCTGTAGTACTTGACCGGCGTAATCAGGTTGTAGCCTGACTGGGATAGTACAAGCCTGCATAATTAGGTAGAGAAACCTAACAGGAACAGATGAAAAGAGGTGTGACGAGAGTTTGATTTAGTGGGACTAATTGACGTAACTTTACTCTTTGTTCTGGGCAGACTGCCACAGATTTTGGTGCCTCCTGTGAGGTGTGGCATAAAGTATTCTTAAGAAAAGTAGTGTTTCACAGATTTACGAGAATTTTGATAAATATAGTTAGAGTTTATATTGTTTGAGATATTCCCTTTAAAAATCCAAAAGATTATTCCTGCCAAAAGAAAGTGTAACAATACGAAATAGTCCAAAAAACGACAGAAATTTCTGTTCCCAATAAGATTTTTGAGTACAAAGCAGTCGTTAACATAATAAAGTTCTTACAAATCAAACGATTAATGACGAAGACAAACGTCTTGAAATTTGTGTAACAAAACAACAAGAATTCGTATCCCTACGAAACAATAGCCACCGTGACGAATAAAAGAATAACTAGAGGAATGAGTCGCAGTACCGAAGAAAGCGGAACCAACGCTTTAATAAAGGGATTACAAGACGCCTTTCGTATCAGAAATGATGCGAAGATGCCGACGTTTGGAGGAGGAAATCGAGACCCTATGGAATGGTTGGAGGAATTCAACAGGTCTGCTAGGATAAATCAGTATACTAGCGAATATAAACTTCAAGTCGTCGCCGGATACTTACAAGGTGCAGCGGGACTATGGTTCAGTGAAACACAAGAGGGACAAAACCCCATTACGCATTGGAGCGACAGAAACCGAGTATCGTTCGAAGCCTCATTTTTAGCCACTTTCAAAACCACTGCGTTGATAAATCAATGGAGGTTCGAACTATCAATGAAAATACAGAAAGTGAACGAAACAGTGGAGCAGTACGCTAACGACATCAAGAAACTGATCAGACGCATTGACGGCGAGAACAGATGGAGCGAGGACGAAAAGGTCTGGCAGTTCCTAAAAGGATTACGAAAGGATATTGCCTACCAGGCGCGACCCCTTAACCTGTCCCAAGAAAGTCCCTCCTTAGAAGCAACAATTAGAATTGCGAAACAATTCGAAGAGAATGCGCAGACATACCCTGAAGCCACGGTCGGGTATGGCGCCACTACATACGTAAACCCCCAGGGATTTACGCCAAGTCGCGATCAGGACAGAAACAGAGAAGACGTAATAGAGCGCATTGTACAAAAGGCACTTGCGCCAATCGTCGAAAAGTTACAGAGGATTACGGAAAGGGATGAGAGACCTACGCATACATCCTACAGAAGGTCGAACTACAACAACGATATCAGAGGACAGAACACATGGAACCGCAACAATAATACCAATGACCCGTTTCGCTGCTTTTTCTGCGGGCAAGCGGGACACATAGCGAGAACGTGCCCTACAAGGCAAGGAAACCCAGGAAATCCCGCTACACTTCCGCCTCGAGAACCAGCTAGAGCGGTTCAGCCCCAAGCCAATGTCACGACGAATCAATCCGTAAACCAAATACCATTAGATGGCGCAAATGGCAACACATTCGTGACCCAACAAGAAGAAGTCAAGCAGTCCGCTGCTACCACATAGGAAACAGCACGGCATTTAAACTATTAAGCGCACCTCCGGAGGGTGAGAGTGCGAGTGAAACAAATCCCTTATTAAAGACCAACACAAATAATGCAAATGTAGCGGAAGGATCCGCAAACAAACAAACAGCCCAGCCTATTGCTAAAAGGTTACGCTCAGGAAAGGGTAAAGAAGTATCCGAAGGATCACGACAAAAGAAGAAAAGGAAAGCACCTTCTCCACAACAACCATACATGACGCAAGCTGCCCCACCATATTCCATTGTCTCTGACCTACTGAACACGAGAGCTAACATTACTTTAGGACAGATCATGGCAATGCCACCTTTCCGAAATGATGTACGGAAAGCTTTGGCACCCAAACGTACGAAATTAGCGAAGGTCGCCAACCATACAAAAATAGAGGGAAATACACCTATGATGTGCAAGGCCCAGGTTGCAGGATGGAAGGTCGAAGTAATACTTGATAGCGGCTCTTCCATCAGTATTGTCTCAAAGAGTTTCATGGAGTCATTGGGACGAAGAGTAGAGAAGTCTTCCGAAAGAAGGATTACGGGTATACACGGTGAAAAACGCTCTAGTTTAGGAATTGTAACCCAAGTTCCTGTAAGAATAGGAAGCGTAACTGTAGCAGTAGATATGGAAGTTATCGACGCGTCCGGATACTCTCTAGTACTTGGCACTGACTGGCTGAGAAGAGCGGGTGCGATTATTGATTATCAACATTGTAAGTTGACATTAAGAGACGAAAAAGGAGCGATTAGTATCCCTTGTCGGAATACCAATGAAGCGTCGCCAGATAGCGACGATGAAAGTGATAGCGAAAGTGACGAGGAAAATAATGAGAGCAGTGAAGACTCAGGCGAGGAAACCGATGACAACGAGGCAAACTTTGTGGGCCTCTCATACAATCTGCCTCAGCAAGGGACTAGCGTGAAGTATAAGATTACCTCCGAAGGGATACGCACAAATTCGGAGTATACCACGTGGGAGACCTATAATTACTTAACGTACTGTTTCGACATCGTCAGAAAGAAGAAGAAGCGTAAACAAGGACGACGAAGTGTTACGGGACCAAAATCATCCTGCTGGTGTGAAAAATATCTTGAAACCAGGGAGAACAAATGCGAAATATGCGAAGAACAATTACGAGAGTGGGAAGCTATTTCAATACTACCGCAAAATGAAATACAAGACATATGTTGTAACCTGACGCAAGGAGGAGCAGAAATGCTCGAGGAAAACCAGTACAAACCTCTAATTGCGAAGATTATCGGAGAATTCCCGAACTTAGCAGCAAGCGACCTCTCTCAGTTAGGGAAGACCGGCGTCTACCAACATACAATAGATGTAGGAACTGCAAAACCTATCAAGTTGCATCCCTATCGAACTTCACCCCGACACTTGAATTTCTTGAAGGAGGAAATAGAGCATATGTTGACGAACGGATTGATCAAAAAGTCGTTTAGCCCCTGGTCTGCACCCACAGTAGTGGTTAGCAAGAAGAATGGGAAGTTCAGGCTTTGCATTGATTACAGAAAGCTGAACGCTGTTACGAAACCTGACGCCTACCCAGTCCCTCGAATAGCTGATATGCTAGATGCTTTAGGACATTCTGCTTTCTTTTCTACCTTGGACCTAGCATCAGGGTTTTGGCAAGTGGAAGTAGCAGCGAAGGATCGCGAAAAGACCGCTTTCACTACCCCATTTGGAATATATGAGTTCCTAGTGATGCCGTTTGAACTTATCAACGCTCCCGCAACATTCCAGAGAGTGATGGATAGAGTTTTCCATGAAGTTGCGTGGAAATTTGTACTCGTATATATAGACGATATCATCATCTATTCGAAAACTCGCGAAGAACATGAAGAGCACCTAAGAGTTGTTTTTACCCTCTTAAGGAATGCAGGTTTAAAGATAAATCTGGAGAAGTGCGACTTTTTCCGAACGAGACTAGCATTTTTAGGCCACATCATAACAATAAAAGGGATAGCTCCTGACCCGGCAAAGATTGAGAAAGTGAAGAGTTATCCTGTCCCAAGAGACAAAATGAATGTCCGAGCCTTCCTGGGACTTGCGTCTTACTATAGAAGATTTGTAAAAGAATTCTCTACTGTCGCGAAACCGTTACATAACCTTACGAAAAGGGACGTCGTGTTCGAATGGAAGCATGAACACCAATCCGCGTTCGACTTGCTGAAGAGTCGTCTAACTTCGGCACCTATAATGACGTACCCTGATTTCACGAAACAATTTATACTCGCTACCGATGCATCTGACTGTGGTATTGGAGCTGTGCTCTCACAGAAGGATACGGAGAATCACGAACACCCCGTTGCTTATGCTAGCCGACTGCTGTCCAGTACCGAGCAAAACTATACTGTCGTTGAAAGAGAGTGCCTCACCGCCATTTGGGCTGTACGACATTTCAGGCATTATTTGCATGGTCCCAAGTTTGATTTGTACACTGACAACCTAGCCCTCACATGGTTGAAGAATCGTCCGCAACCGAAAGGAAGGATTGCCCGTTGGATCTTTGAACTATCTGAGTACGATTACGAAATAATTCATAAACAAGGGCGTCTTAACGCCAATGCAGACACTTTATCCTGGATCCAGTACTAAAATTAATAGAGGGAACCCGGAAACTCAGATAAATAGAAGAGGACTTGCGAAACCTTTCGAAAATGGACACAGAAATTTACAATCAA
Source organism: Diversispora epigaea (assembly GCA_003547095.1). NCBI lineage: Eukaryota > Fungi > Glomeromycota > Glomeromycetes > Diversisporales > Diversisporaceae > Diversispora > Diversispora epigaea. The sequence goes on along the minus strand of PQFF01000591.1, from coordinate 136,319 downwards.
ATAACCGAGTACTTAATTAATCACACTTTTCCCCCGAACTGGACAAGCGAGCAACGATGACAATTACGGCAGCAGGTGAATCATTATATCGTACAAGACAATTTATTATTCAAACGTAATAAGGATGATAGCCCATTACGGGTAATATTGAAAAGCAACGTAACAAAATTACTACATAATATGCATAGCGTGCCAAATGCGGGACATTTCGGCATAAAAGCAACAATCGATAAAACGAGAAAGCGATACTTCTGGCCCACCATGGGAATAGACATAAAGAACTATGTAGAATCCTGTGACGCGTGTCAACGACAGGGTAAACCTACGAGAACCAAAAAATGCGACCCATTAAAGTAAGGCAAGCGTTCGACCGATTAGGGATAGACATCGTGGGACCCTTGAAACTGACGTCCACAAAGAAAAGATACATTATAGTAGCTACGGACTATTTCACGAAATGGCCGGAAGCCAGAGCAATAGAAAAGGCAGATGCGATGACCGTCGCATGGTTCCTGTATGATGAAATAATATGCCGACACGGATGTCCGCGAGAGATACTGTCAGACAGAGGAGCAGTATTCGTCAGCCAAGTAGTAGCGAACCTAGTAGAGATAATGGGATCCCATCATAGACTTACGTCTGCATACCACCCTCAGAGCAATGGCCTGACAGAGCGGTACAATCAGATCTTATGTAGGGCTTTGGAAAAGTGCGTACAAGAAACAGCATACGATTGGGATGTGTTAATACCTCCGGCACTTTTCGCATATCGGACCATTAGGAATAGGACGACAAAGTACGAACCCTTTTACCTACTCTATGGTTGCGCACCTACACTGCCCATAGAACTCGACATAGTAACGTGGCCAGCCACGGAAATTAACGAAAGACAGTATGAGGACCTAATCAATAGAAGAATCAGTGAAATGGTAGAAGTATTTGCAGACAACAAGATCAAAGCGTCCAAGAACATAAAAGATGCCCAAGCACGACAAAAGAGGGCTTACGATAAAAGAACCCGCATTATGACGTACAGAAACAACGATATGGTACTGGAATATCGATCAGATTTACAAAACGTTTATGGCGACAAGTTCCGGAACAAATGGACAGGGCCTTATTTCATTCATCAAGTTTTGGGAAATGGATCATACATATTAAGGACTAGCANGCATATCGGACCATTAGGAATAGGACGACAAAGTACGAACCCTTTTACCTACTCTATGGTTGCGCACCTACACTGCCCATAGAACTCGACATAGTAACGTGGCCAGCCACGGAAATTAACGAAAGACAGTATGAGGACCTAATCAATAGAAGAATCAGTGAAATGGTAGGAGTATTTGCAGACAACAAGATCAAAGCGTCCAAGAACATAAAAGATGCCCAAGCACGACAAAAGAGGGCTTACGATAAAAGAACCCGCATTATGACGTACAGAAACAACGATATGGTACTGGAATATCGATCAGATTTACAAAACGTTTATGGCGACAAGTTCCGGAACAAATGGACAGGGCCTTATTTCATTCATCAAGTTTTGGGAAATGGATCATACATATTAAGGACTAGCAATGGAGAAGTATTGAACCACCGACCTGTACACGGAAATCGCCTAAGGTCTTACAAACAAAGGGGTTTTATCTCACGTGAGATAACAGAGAACAATAGTCGTGCATGAAAGACAAGGATAAAATGCGACATTTCCCGAAACACGACTAAGAACATTTAACATGACCCATCTACAAATCTCCGAAAGCTTTTGTGAACGAGTCAACAGATTACGTGAAGAGTTATTAGAACTATCGAGAGGCGCACAACTTATACTAGATGATACAGGGGCATATCTGGTAACAGAAGGTTACGCAATAAACCTGGGAGGACCCACGGGTGATGAAGTGGTGCAGCAAGAGAACGACATATTACTCCCATATGTCTTGGATACGATAACCGCACCCGAAGAGGTACATGATCTTACGGAAGCAGTGTTTGATCACGACATAGCCGGGCTGCTCTCTGTAGCCACAGATCCAGACAATCCTAACGGACAACGGGTAAACGCTTATAGAAGGCTCGGAGAGTATATTTCTACTTTTCAAGAAATCCGTACGGCTACGTCGATAAAACACGAGTTGCAAGGGTATTCCCATCAGAACAGATCACGGACATACCAGATAGCGCAAAGGTTAAGATCTCTCACACAAGCAGTCGGAATGCTGCGACCAAAGAATCTCCAACTGGTCACACCTGACTGGATCTACAAGCTTCCGAAACAGGAGTACGAAAGATTACTGAAAATGTGCGGCGAAATGCATCTGCAGTTAATGAGTGATTTATGGGGTATGAGTGTGAGGTCGCAGGAGCTCCCCCTTGAAGGAGGAAATGTTTGTGGGTGCACGAATTCCACATGAGATGCGCACGGGATTTCGAAATGTTGCGAAGGTCACAGGAGATGACATTAAGATGACAGTGTAACCGGATGAGTGTGTTACCATCTAGATGACAGATTATTCATCTTTGTACGAAGTATTTCATCCTTGTGTGTCATCCTTAAAAATAGAAAAGAACGTGTTTAGACGCGACAACACAGGATGAAGGAAAATAAGTTCGAAAGTGTATAAAATAGACTGGTAATTTAGGATGTGAAAAGGATCGGCCCATTTTTACAATTCCTATGATTTAATTTCTTTTGGCATATTCCGAATAATCAAGAAAATCTTTTACTTAATCTGTAATAAAAATTAATAATCTTTTGGTACGCATTTTATAATAAAAATAAATAATAAAGATAGAAACATATTGTTTTGATTTAGCAGCAGAGATAAGACACGCCAAAGCAGTGATATATTTTTGTTGTTACATCTTTGCAATAAGTTTAAAAGTTTCGATATACACCGTAATAATTTGATACGTTTTAATATTTTTATTTCGTAATAACGGTAATATTGGTGAGAAATGGTTAACAGCCCGTAATACCTCTATTACTAATTTTGTAATTTCTTGAATAAAGTTACTGAATAAAGTCTGAAGCTAAGATTCGGAAGTTTGCGTAGTGAGCTGTAAAAAGATACTTTTACTCCACTTACTCACGTACCTTCAGATCACGCCTGTGTGTGTAGTTGTTTAAAGAATATCTGTAGTACTTGACCGGCGTAATCAGGTTGTAGCCTGACTGGGATAGTACAAGCCTGCATAATTAGGTAGAGAAACCTAACAGGAACAGACGAAAAGGGGTGTGACGAGAGTTCGATTTAGTGGGACTGATTGACGTAACTTTACTCTTTGTTCTGGGTAGACCGCCACAATATATGTTGATATTACAAAAATGTTTCTTCAAGATTCTTCAGCAACTTCACGTTTCATTAGAATCAAATACTATTTCTATATCTACTTTTTTGCCATTTTCACCCTGATTTTTCTTTATCCAAGTCTTATTAATTTAACATAAATATAAAATTATTGCACTGCACTGTTTTCTTTTCCTTGCCTTTTTGAGGAAGAGTACCATAATATTGTTACGAGGAAGTGTCAATCCTTGAGTTTTGAGTAAGGGTGGAAGGCTCAATTGATATGAAGGCTGGCTCAATAATTGCGCCTTTGGCTAATTAATTTTGCGTCAGCTAAATTCTGGCTAAATTCTGGCTCAAAGGCTAATTAAATTGCGCCGGCTAAATTCTGGCTCAAAGGCTAAATAATTTTTTTCTGGCTAAATTCAGGCGCAATTTCTGATTGCTGGCGCAATTTTGGTCACGTGACAAAAGGTTGATCAGATAAAATTATTAATTAATTTTACCGATATTAACATTTTAATATATTGTTTTAAAATAGCTATAACTTGGTCAATTTTAATGTTACAGAAATGAAATATATATCATCTTGTAGCTAAGAACCAGATCTTTCGATCTGTCATAGAAATATCATAGTAGAAAATCGCTCCTAGTTATGTAAAATTGATTTGAAATTAAAGTTAAAATTAATTATTTTTAAAAATTTAAAAATAATTATTTAATAAATTTTATAATTGCGCCAGCCAATCAGAATTGCGCCATTATTTAGCCTTTACGCCTGAATTTAGCCATTGCGCCTGATTGCGCCGTGGCTAAATTCTGGGCTCAATTGGCTAAATTAAATCTGGCTAAATTCCTGGCTCAATTCGTATTGCGCCTACCATCCCTAGTTTTGAGTCAAGCAATATATTTTAGAGAGGAAATTGGATACCATTAAAATTACAGTTATCTTTGTTAACAAAAACTATAGCAATTCCAAATTTCATTTAATTGAGAAGAGTTATAATTTTGAATCTATAATTCCAGGCATCTTTAGAAAATTTTTTATAATATTTAATCAATATTTAAATGAAATAATCCTTTTTAGTACAAGTACAAAATAAAATATAATTAAATAAGAACAAAATAAAATTTAAATATTTATTAACAAATCTAATATGAATTAATGCCAAATGGAAATATTGAAATATTGAATAAATTTTGAATGGTTTTTTCTTAGTGAAAATGACAAGAGCTGCTAACAAACTAATTGCTGAATATCAAAGATTAAAAAGAAAAATAATGGCAGAGTAACAGAATTTTATAGAAGATAAATCTATTAATATTTTTGATATTTTATTGCAATATGTATGTAAATAATTTGTACAAATTCACAAAAAATATCTGGATAATTTAATCTAAATTGCATATACTTTTTTTTATTCGACTCCCCTGATCAAAGGCTAGTATTTTATTTATTAAAATTGGAAGCTTATTTAAACGGAATTTCATTTTAAATGGAATTAGCCAAGAATACCAAATAATAGATACTAACTATCTTATAGTTCTAGTTCAAATTAAATATCATAACAAAGTGTCCTAACCAAGACCCCTTTCCGTTGTTAGTTATAAAGATTTTTTCAGTGAATTGTATGAAATTTGTGTTCTAACTCGTATATCAAAAAATTCAAAGAGAGAATATAAAAATAAAAAATTGTTTATTAGTGAGTGAAAATTCAAAAATTTTTACGAAAATAAAAGTTTTTTTTGAAAAAATAATGATTTCTTTAAATTCCGTCAGATCGTCAAAAGAGAAAATCTTATAAATAAAAAATTTTAAATTAAGAATATGAAGTAATGAGACCATTTTTTTTTAAAAAAAAAGACATTATTTAATTTAACTCTAGGTACAATAAAGTTGAAATATGATGTAAGTAATTATTTAATTATTTTATGTAATCATGTAATAATTTATTAAATAATAATATGTATTTAATAATTAAAATACAAAGAAAAATAATGATCACATGATACATGATAAGTAATCAGTTGATATTCTGATTTTTAAAATTTTGATTAGTTAAATAACTTTCCGGTTCTTATATTAATATTGAAATGAAATTTTTTTTTTTGAATGAAGCAGTAAAAAATAACTCAAAATATTTAAGACCAAAATTATTTTATTAATAAGCTTCAGAAAATTCTCTGATTCTTAACCATAGAATTATCTCTTTAATGATTCTCATAACAATTTTACATAAAAAATCATTCAGAACAAGAGATAGAAAAAATAATGAATGTAATAATAAAATGCAAAAAAAAAAAATATATGAATAAATATGAATAGGAACAAGAAAAAGAAAAGAGAAATAATTTGCTTGAGAGGAGCTATTTGTAAAAGAGAAATCATTCACTTGAGAGGAATTATTTGTAAGAGAGGAAACTACAAATTCATCAGCAGGTCTATAACGGACAAAAGTTGTTTGTTGGGTAGGAGATTGTTCTTTAGCCTCAAATTCCAAAACTCCTGAACTATTCAACGGGGAATATTTTCAAATACACGTTAAGAAATATGCGTTGATGCACAACCAAGGGTAAAACGAGAAAATTAAAATCCATCATTCTACTAATAAAATGTGATAATATATATAAAAGAATATAACTAAATATCTTATTATATAAAAATAAATCTATAGAATAGTGAAATATTCGAAAAATTCATAAATAACTTATTTTAAAAATTTTAAAAATTATCAAGACAAATTTTGTAATAAACGCTTAATTTCAATATTTCCAATATTTGAATTTTTTGAATTTTCTATTGTAGGTGAGGCATTTTTTTTAAAAGTAACATTAAGTAAATCAACGCCGTGCAACTTTTCGCAATTTTCAGACTTTTTAAGATTCGCAAAATTTTCATTAAAATTTTCAAGGCTGTTGAAAGATATTTCAAAAGTATGAGCCATCTTGGGACACAACTTCTTTAATTTTGATCTTGTAATTGGATTGTACTTTCTCCAGTCATCGGTAATCTTACAACGTAGTACCTGAGTAATAGTAATACGAAATCCACTCATTTCTTCCAAGGTAAGCCAGTGACAAGAATGTTTTCCTGGAGCAAAATTTCTTCTAGTATTAAAATCCTTATGATGGCGGCTATTAGCAATGTATTGATACCTCCATCTCAACCCAGTTTCATCATCACAGCCATCAGCAAGTAGTTCCCACTCTTTTGTAGTGGACGTAAAACATTGTTCATTTTTTATACCACAATTGACATAAACTTTATTCAAATTTGATGGGTATGAAACTGATTTTACCGATTTTGTAATTGGAGTGATCCAAATTTCAACAGATTCAAGAAAATAACCTATACCCAGTTTTTGAAGTAATGGCCATTTATCCCTAATAATTGGTCCCGCTATGCAATCATTTATATTAATAGAAAATTTTAAATCATTTCTTTTATTAGGAAGAGGATCAACATTAGCCCAGAGATAAGCAGAAATTTTGAAATTTTGAAAGGTATGGGAAGAATTCACATCAATAATATTTGCATTTACTTGAGATGAAATTAAAATATGATCATTTGTTTCATTACGTTCATTGTAGTGACAACAATCATTTGATTCGGAAAATTCTATTTTATTATTATTTAAAAGGATTAGTTAAACTTCTATTGAAAATGTCACTTAATAATTTAATTGGAAACTCACCCTTGTCTTTAGCAGGTTTCGAATTATTATTAGTACTTGTATCATGTGTTGAATTCAAATTCATAAGTTGAATCATATTCATAAGGTGAGAGTAACCTGAAGTTGGAGGATTCAAGCAGGCAATATATAGAGATCTTAGGCAGTCATCAACAGGTTGAAGACTAGAGTAAATAAGCATAATATTTATTATTGATGTTAATTTGAAACTTTGATTTTAATGTTTATGAATAAAAATACTCACGGTCTGTAATATAATATGAATATAGTTGAATTAGAAATAGTTATTTGATGTTAAATCGATTTTGATAATAATCATTAATACAAAATGCTCGCCTGCTGATTAAACTGAATGATGATTAATTAGAATGTGTTATTTGATGTTAAGTTGATTTAGTTGATTTAAATAGACATGAATAGAATACTTACTTTCTGTAATGTGATGTGAATTCAATTGAATAACAATTAATTAGAAAGTGTTAATTGATTTAAAACATATTAATAAATATAAATACTTACCTCCTGCAATGTGATGTGAATACAATTGAAGGATAATTAATTATAAAGTGTTATTTGATGTTAAAATAAATTGAAACTTTTGATTTTAATGATTATGAATACTTACGATCTGTAATATAATGTGAATACAATTGAATGATAATTAATTAGAAAGTGTTATTTAATAGTGAATTTATTTTAATAATAATAAATATAAATACTTACAAACTATAATATGATATGAATACAATTGAATGACAAGTGTTGTATATTGTTAAATTGATTTAAACATTGATTTTGATGTTTATGAATATAAATACTTACTCCCTGTAATGTGAATACAATTGAATAATAATTAATTAGAAAGTGTTATTTGATGTTGAAATTGATTTGAAACTTTTGATTTTAATGTGTGTATGAATATAAATACTTACTCTCTGTAATGTGATGTGAATATAATTGAATAATAATTAATTAGAAAGTGTTAATTTGATGTTAAATTGAATTGATTTGAAAAATTGATTTTAATAATAAAATACTCACAGACTGTAATGTGATGCGAGTACGAGTACAATTAGAAAATAGTGTTTAATGTAAAATTGATTTAAACATTGATTTTAATAATTATGAATATAAATACTCACGATCTGTAATATCATGAGAATATAATTGAATGATAATTAATTAGAAAGTGTTTTTTGATGGTAAAATGATTTTAATAATAATAAATATAAATACTAACACACTGCAATATAATTGAATGATAATTAATTAGAAAGTGTTATTTGATGTTAAATTGATTTGAAAATTTGATTTTAATGCTTATGAATATAAATACTTACTCCCTGTAATATAATGTGAATGCAATTGAATAATAATTAATTAGAAAGTGTTATTTGATGTTAAATTGATTCGGAAATTGATTTTAATAATTATGAATTTAAATACTTACTCCCTGTAATGTGATGTAAATACAATTGAATGATAATTAATCAAAAAATGGTATTCAATGTTAAATTGATTTAAATAATCACAAATATAAATACTTACAATCTGTAATATCATGAGAATACAATTGAATAATAATTAATTAGAAAGTGTTATTCGATGTTAAATTGATTGAAATAATCATAAATATAAATACTTACAATCTGTAATATAATGTGAATAATAATTAATTAGAAAGTGTTATTTGATGTTAAAATTGATTTGAAACTATGAATACTTACAATCTGTAATATAATGTAAATACAATTAAATTATAATTAATTAGAAGATATTATTTGATGGTGAATTTATTTTAATAATAATAATAAATATGAATACTTACAAACTATAATATGATGTGAATACAATTGAATGATAATTAATTATAAAGTGTTGTTTGATTTTAAACATTGATTTTGATAATCATGAATAAAATACTTACTTTCTATAATATGATGGGAATACAATTGAATGGCAATTAATTAGGAAGTGTTATTTGATGCCAAATTATTGATTTTAATGTTTATGAATATAAATACTTACTCCCTGTAATATAATGGGAATACAATTGAATAATAATTAATTAGAAAGTATTATTTGATGTTAAAATTGATTTGAAACTTTTGATTTCAATGTTTATGAATACTTACAATCTGTAATATAATGTAAATAAAATTGAATGATAATTAATTAGAAAATATTATTTGATGGTGAATTGATTTTAATAATAATAAATATAAATACTTACAAACTATAATATGATGTGAATCCAATAATTAATTATAAAGTGTTATTTAATGTTAAATTGATTTAACCATTGATTTTAATAATAATGAATAAAATACTTACCGACTGTAATATAATGTGAACACAATTGAATGACAATTAATTATAAAGTGTTATTCGATATTAAATTGATTTGAAAAATTGATTTCAATAATTATGAATATAAATACTTACACTCTGAAATGTGATGTGAATACAATTGAATGGTAATTAATTATAAAGTGTTATTCGATATTAAATTGATTTTAAAATTGATTTGAAACTTTTGGTTTTAATGTTTATGAATACTTACAACCTGTAATATAATGTGAATACAAATGAATAATAATTAATTATAAAGTGTTATTTGATGATGAATTGATTTTAATAATAATAAATATAAATACTTACAAACTATAATATGATGTGAATACAATTGAATGATACAATTGAATGATAATTAATTATGAAGTGTTGTTCGATGTTAAATTGATTTAAACATTGATTTTGATAATCATGAATAAAATAATTACTTTCTGTCATATGATGTGAATACAATTGAATGGCAATTAATTAGAAAGCATTATTTGATTTTAAAATTGATTTGAAACTTTTGATTTTAATGTTTATGAATATAAATACTTACTCCCTGTAATACAATGTGAATGCAATTGAATAATAATTAATTAGAAAGTGTTATTTGATGTTAAATTAATTCGGAAAGTTGATTTTAATAATTATGAATATAAATACTTACTCTCTGTAATGTAATGTGAATACAATTGAATGGTAATTAATTAGAAAATGTTATTTGATGTTAAATTGATTTGATAAATTGATTTTAATAATAAAATACTCACTGACTGTGATGTGAGTACAATTACAATTGAATGATAATTGATTAGAAAATGGTATTTAATGTTAAATTGATTTAAACATTGATTTTAAAAAATTATGAAAAAAATACTCACGATCTGTAATATCATGAGAATTGAATAATAATTAATTATAAAGCATTATTTGATGTTAAATTGATTTGAAACATTGATTTTGATAATCATGAATAAAATACTTTCTGTAATATGTTGTGAATACAATTAAATGATAATTAATTAGAAAGTGTTATTTTTTAAATGTCAAATTGATTTAAACTTTGATTTTAATAAACATGAATAAAATACTTACTTTCTGTAATATGATGTCAATACAATTGAATAATAATTAATTATAAAGTGTTGTTTGATGTTAATTTAATTTGAAACATTGATTTTAATAATCATGAATAAAATACTCACATTCTGTAATAAAATGTAAAAACAATTGAATGATAATTAATTATAATGCGTTGTTTGATGCTAAACATTGATTTTAATAATCATGAATAAAATACTCACCGACTATAATATAATGTGAACACAATTGAATGATAATTAATTAGAAAGTGTTATTTGATATTAAACTGATTCGAAAAATATTGATTTTAATGTTTATGAATATAAATGCTTACTCCCTATAATATAGTATGAATACAATTGAATAATAATTAATTATAAAATGTTATTTGTTAAATTGACTTATAAATATAAATACTTACAAACTATGATATGATGTGGATACAATTGAATGATAATTAATTATAAAGTGTTAATTGATGTTAAATTGATTCGAAATATTGATTTTAATAATCATGAACAAAATACTTACTCTCTGAAATGTAATGTGAACACAATTGAATGGTAATTAATTATAAATTTTTATTCGATGTTAAATTGATTTTAATGACTATGAATATAAATACTCACATGCTGTAATATCATGTTGATACAATTGGAATAATAATTGTTAAATTAATTCGAAAAATTGATTTTTTATAATTATGAATATAAATACTTACAAACTATAATATGATGTGAATACAATTGAATGATAATTAATTAGAAAGTGTTATTTGATGTTAAATTTAAACATTGATTTTAATAATCATGAATATAAATACTTACGAACTGTAATATGATGCGAATGATAATTAATCAGAAAATGGTATTTAATGTTAAATTGATTTAAACATTGATCTTAATAATTGTGAATATAAATACTCACGAACTGTAATAAAATGAGAATGCAATTGAATAATAATTCATTATAAAATATTATTTGATGTTAAAATGATTTGAAACATTGATTTTGATAATCATGGATAAAATACTTACTTTCTGTAATATTATGTAAATGCAATTGAATGATAATTAATTAATTAGAAAGTGCTATTTGATGTTAAATTGTTTCGAAAAATTGATTTTAATAATAAAATACTCACAGACTGGCACGAGATGTGCGTACAATTACAATTGAATAATAATTAATTAGAAAGAGTTATCTGATGTTAAACATTGATTTTAATAATTATGAATACTCACGAACTGTAATATGATGCGAATGATAATTAATTAGAAAGTGATATTCGATGTTAAGTTGATTTTTATATATTGATTATAATAATTATGAATATAAATACTTACTTTCTGTAATATGATGTGAATACAATTGAATGATAATTAATTAATTAGAAAGTGTTATTTGATGTTAAATTGATTCGAAAAATTGATTTTAATAATTTTGAATGAATATAAATACTTACAAACTACAATATGATGCAATACAATTGAATAACAATTAATTAAAAAGTGTTATTTGATGTTAAATTGATTCGAAAAATTGATTTTAATAATAAATACTCACAGACTGTAATGTGATGTGATGATTAATTAGAAATGGTATTTAATGTTAAATTTATTTAATAATCATGAATATAAATACTCACGATCTGTAATAAAATGAGAATGCAATTGAATCATAATTAATTATAAAGTATTATTTGATGTTAAATTAATTTGAAACAGTAATGTTGATAATCATGAATAAAATACTTACTTTCTGTAATATGATGATAATACAATTGAATAATAATTAATTAGAAAGTGTTATTTGATGTTAAATTGATTCGAAATATTGGTTATTGTAATCACGAATAAAAATATTTACTCTCTGTAATGTAATGTGAACACAATTGAATGGTAATTAATTTTAAAGTGTTATTCAATGTTAAATTGATTTGAAAAATTGATTTTAATGTTTATGAATATAAATACTTACTCTCTGTAATGTAATGTGAACACAATTGAATGGTAATTAATTATAAAGTGTTAAATTTATTTAGACATTTGATGTTAATAATCATGAATAAAATACTTACTTTCTGTGATATGATGTGAACACAATTGAATAATAATTAATTAGAAGGTGTTGTTTGATGTTAAATTGATTTGAAAAATTGATTTTAATAATTATGAATATAAATACTTACAAACTATAATATGATGAGAATACAATTGAATGATAATTAATTATAAAGCGTTATTCAATTCAATGTTAAATTAATTGAAAAATTGATTTTAATGATTATGAATATAAATACTCACATGCTGTAATATTAAAACGAATAATTAATTAAAGGTGTTATTTGATGTTAAATTAATTTGAAAAATTGATTTTACTAATAAATATAAATACTCACAAACTATAATATTATAAAATATAATTAATTAGAAAGCGTAATTTGATGTAAAATTAATTTGAAATATTGATTTTAATAATCATGAATATAAATACTCACATTCTGTAATATAATGTAAATCCAATTGAATAACAATTAATTAGAAAATAGTATTTAATGTTAAATTGATTTAAACATTGATTTTAATAACCATGAATAAAATACTTACTTTCTGTAATATGATATGAATACAATTGAATGATAATTAATTAGAAAGTGTTATTTGATATTAAATTGATTCGAAAAATTGATTTTAATTTTTATGAATATAAATACTTACTCCCTGTAATATAAATGAATACAATTGATAATTAATTAGAAAGTGTTATTTGATGTTAAATTTATTTTAATGATTATGAATATAAATACTTACTCTCTGTAATATAATGTGAATACAATTGAATAACAATTAATTAAAAAGTATTATTTGATGTTAAATTGATTCGAAAAATTGATTTTTTTAATAATAAAATATTCACAGACTGTAATGTGATGTGGGTACAATATGATAATTAATTAGAAAACAGTATTTAATGTTAATGTTAAATTGATTTAAACATTGATTTCAATAATTATTAATATGAATACTCACGATCTGTATCACGAATAATAATTAATTATAAAATATTATTTGATGTTAAATTGATTTGAAACAGTGGTTTTGATAATCATGAATAAAATACTTACTTTCTGTAATATGATGCGAATACAATTGAATAATAATTAATTAGAAAGTGTTATTTGATGTTAAATTTATTTTAATGTTTACGAATATAAATAATTACCCCCTGCAATATAATGTGAATACAATTAATTAGAAAGTGTAAATTGATTCGAAAAATTTGTTTTAATAATTATGAATAAAAATACTTACAAACTATAATATGATGTGAATACAATTGAATGATAATTAATTATAAAGTATTATTTGATTCGAAAAATAACGATTTTAATAATTATGAATATAAATACTTACTCTCTGTAATGCAATGTAATGTGAATACAATTGAATAATAATTAATCAGAAAGTGTTATTTGATGTTAAAGGATCCGAAAAATTGATTTTAATGTTTACGAATATAAATACTTACTCCCTGTAATATAATGTGAATATTGAATAATAATTAATTAAGGGTTAATCTATGTTAAATTGTTTCGAAAAATTGATTTTAATAATTATAAATATAAATACTTACAAACTATAATATGATGTGAATACAATTGAATGATAATTAATTATAAAATATTATTTGATGATAAAATGATTTGAAACATTGATTATAATAATCATGAATAAAATACTTACTTTCTGTAATATGATGTGAATAGAATTGAATGGTGATTAATTAGAAAGTGTTATTTAATATTAAATTGATCTGAACATTGATTTTGATAATCATGAATAAAATATTTACTTTCTGTAATATGATGTTAATAAAATTGAATGATAATTAATTAGAAAGTGTTGTTTGATGTTAAATTAATTTGAAACATTGATTTAGATAATCATGAATAATAATACTCACATTCTGTAATGTAATGTGAACACAATTGAATGGTAATTATTTATAAAGTGTTAAATTTATTTAAACATTTGATGTTAATAATCATGAATAAAATACTTACTTTCTGTAATTTGATGTGAACACAATTGAATAGTAATTAATTAGAAAGTGTTATTTGATTCGAAAAATATTGATTTTAATAATTATGAATATAAATACGTACTCTCTGTAATGTAATGTGAATACAATTGAATGATAATTAATTAGAAAGTGTTATTTGATGTTAAATTGATTTGAAAAATTGATTTTAATGTTTATGAATATAAATACTTACTCCCTGTAATATGATGTGAATACAATTGAATGGTAATTAATTATAAATATTATTTGATGTTAAATTAATTTGAAACATTGATTTCAATAACAATAATCATATAAATACTCACATTCTGTAATATAATGTAAATACAATTGAATAATAATTAATTATAGTATTTGATGTTAAATTGATTTAAACATTGATTTTAATAATCATGAATATAAATACTCACATTCTGTAATATAATGTAAATACAATTGAATGATAATTAATTAGAAAATGGTATTTAATGTTAAATTGATTTAAACATTGATTTTAATAATCATGAATAAAATACTTACCTTCTGTAATATGAACACAATTGAATGATAATTGATATGAAGGTGTTATTTGATGTAAAATTGATTCGAAAAATTGATTTTAATGTTTATGAATATAAATACTTACTCCCTGTAATATAATGTGAATACATTTGAATAATAATTAATTAGAAAGTGTTACTTGATGTTAAATTGATTCGAAAAATCGATTTTAATAATTATGAATATAAATACTTACTCTCTAATATAATGTGAATAAAATTGAATAATAATTAATTAGGAAGTGTTATTTGATGTTAAATTGATTCAAAAAATATTGATTTTTATAATTATGAATATTAATACTTACTCCCTGTAATGTGATGTGATACAATTGAATAATAATTAATTAGAAAGTATTATTTGATGTTAAATTGATTCGAAAAGTTGATTTTGATGTTAATGAATGCAAATACTCACATGCTGTAATATCATGTTGATACAATTGGAATGATAATTAATTAATTAGAAGGTTTTATATTGATTCGAAAAATTGATGATCATGAATAAAATACTTACTTTCTGTAATGCAATGTGAATATAATTTAATGATAATTAAATAGAAAGTATTATTCGATGATAAATTGATTTTAATAATAATAAATATAAATACTCACGATCTGTAATATAATGTGAATATAATTAAATGATAATTAATTAGATTGGAAAGTGTTAATTTGATTTGAAAAATTGATTTTAATGTTTATGAATCTAAATACTTACTCCCTGTAATATAATGTGAATACAATTGAATAATAATTAATTCATTAATGTTATTCAATCTTAAATTGATTTGAAACATTGATTTAAATACTCACATCCTGTAATATCATGTAAATACGATTGAATGTGTTATTTGATATTAAATTGATTTGAAACATCGATTTAATAATCATGAATAAAAATACTTACTCGCTATAATATAATTGATAATTAATTATAAAGTGTTATTTGACGTTAAATTGATTTGAAATATCAATTTAATAATCATGAATATAAATACTCACTTCTGTACGATTGAATTAGAAAGTGTTAAATTGATTTAAACATTGATTTTAATATTAATAAATATAAATACTTACCGACTGTAAAGAGGCGTTAATTAGAAAGTATTATTTGATGTTAAAATGTTTTGAAACCTTGCTTCTACATCAAGATAATTAGATCCCAAAGGTAAAGAAGTGGAAAATTTTTTTTTGTTCTAGTCTAGGAAAAAAATTAATTTTGGAAGTCATAAAAGAGGTCAATTAAAAAATACCTGTCACTAATCAAGATTTATTTTCGTGAAAATGCTCAATCCTGTTTCAGCGAGCGTTATATTTTTTTGCTTTATATATTAATATTGCAAAAGTAATTTTTCTTCATATAAGTTAAAAATAAATAAATTGCTATATCAGTCTGGTGAATGGCATCTAGATCTGTGAGCCTTTGACTTTTATATATTTCCAAAATTCGATTCATTATTTAAATCTAGTCAAATTTCAGCTCCGTTATTTTGTAGTACCAAAAGCCCATTGTCATTCTTTAAATGATATTGTATAACAAAAATATTAGGAGTAAAAATACATTCTCCGATTTTAAATTAAAAAAGTGAAACAATATTAATATATTATATTTTATTATTATTAACCTTAATTATTATTTAGGTTAACCTTTGCTTCACGATATCAATAGATAAGTTTTTTATATTTGTTTTCATTTTAATTATTTTTAATATTTCTTTAACATTACTTAAATTCTTCCTTTCCTATGGTTGAAATCCATATATTTTTGTATTTTAACTTATTTTAATGTTATTTACCTTGGAAAGAAAACAATTTATTTATTTTTTATTTTTTTTATTTTTATTTTATTTTTATTTTATTTTT